>JAWQFJ010034011.1:11610-19110 GCA_034096865.1 Theodoxus fluviatilis
GGCAACCCTAGTCTGTAGTGATTCCATAATAATGCAGACGCATGACACACATCTCCCATATTCAATCCATATATATCATAAAAGCAAGCACATCCTGGATCATTATGGATCATTATGGAACATGGTTGTCAAATATGAAAGAATTAGCCGATTGATATAGTTACATTATGTAATCAGAGACTAACCAACATTACCCTAAATTAATCATGAGCAACGTATTACCTGGTATCTGTAATAAACAGTGCATAGTGCCTGGTGTTAAATCTCATGAATATTCAGCACAGCAACATGTAATACTTTTGCGCGTGGTAGAAGATCTGGGAAGGAACGGTCTATTCACAACAGTAGAAGGCAAAGCAGTTCTTGGCATGCGCCATTCAGAGCTCTTCAGGCAGCAGGGGGTTGTCTGGCTCAGACTGTATGACTTTTGAGCAGCGGAGAGCATGCTTATGACAGAACACTCACACCTACTGCTGACCCTACTGCTCTGCTGTAGTTCAGTTTGCGCACGCAGCTCTGCGATGTTCCGCATTAAAAAGATGTCTTCTTACTACTTTTCTTCGACCTTCTTCATGTGGAACTGTGCTGCACACTGCTGTTTTCTTTGTTTTTTTTATGTTTGAAGTCACCAGTCGCCTGGTTAGTTTCCATGTAAGCTAATGCTTACTTCAGTTCTATCTGTGCTGTCTCTGAGTAGTTATCAGTTGTCTTCGCTTGAAATGCATGCACGAGGTACACAACTCGAAAACCCACTGTCCAAGTTTCGACAAACTTGCAGTTGCACATGGATATGGGTTGCAGTCCTGAAGTTTGATTCAGTAAATGGTTTAGGGCCCAAATTGGAAAAAAAGGGCGATCACACTGCATGGACAGATCGGTCCAACTAATGACACCTTATCAGAAAAACAAAATGTCTTTGAGGGAAAACTGACGGACGTAGTCGATGCACTGGGTCCAGATATGCTAAATGAAACCACCAAAGACTCTGTGCAGCCTCGCAGGAAGTGAGAGGTGGGGCAATGACGGGCAGAGACACTCTCTTCCTTTTTTGGTTGATCATAGTCTCGATGGTGTCATGCTTCATGCTGTCCTCATTTATGGGTCTTCTTACGGCTGATGAGTCCAATCCTCGGGGCAGTGTGGGAGTCATACACAACGTAGGTGTGGTGACTGGACAGGCTTAAAGAATTCTTAGGTGGGGACAGGTCCCAGCGACATCTAAAGCATGGTGCCATGTATTTGCGCATACACATGCGGAAACAGTTCACAGTGGAGAAGGTGCACAAATGAGACCGGAGGGAAATCTCCTTTGCATCAGTACAACGTCAGGAAAGCGAGAAGCTTCCAGAGACGCGCCACATTAATGAACTCGTCCGAGGAGAGGGGTGTGAGAAAGACGGCCAAAGCTGGCGGGCCGCCCAAGCTGGCGGGCCGCCCAAGCTGGCGGGCCACAAACATCTGATTGGCTGAATTTTTACGAGGGTTTTTTCTTCGAAGCTTCATATTCTTTTGTCATTTTGTGTGTGAAAAATTGCGAATTCACTGTGAATCAACCGACCAAGACTGTTTGCTAGTCGGATGCTGTGGTTCGCTATCTTGCGTGGCCCGCCAACTTGGCTGACTCTCGCACAATCCCTCTCCTCGGACGAGTCCACTAGTGTGGCCCGTCTCTGGAAGTTTTTCTCAGGAAAGCTGGTCACTTGCACACGTCAGTGTGGCCATCGTCATGCACTTTCGTCTTATGTGACCCCGCATCACGACGTGAGTCGTGTTGAGTCTCAAGCGAAATGAAGCTACAGCCCATTTTAGCTTTCAAAATGCAGTACAATGACAGGGTCACGATGAGAGTGACAAAACATGATCAAAAATGGTCCCAATTTGACAGATCTTAAAAAATTTCATATGTCGGTATCCAAGGATGCACCTTTTTTTGAATTGCTTATAACTATGCACCACATCATCCCACTGACAAAACGGCTTCTACCATCTTAAAGGGCATGACATTTTCTTTAAGAAATGATACACGACTCAAAATCAACCCGGGGCATGGTGCGACTCGTTTCTGGGTGCGGTGTCACATCAGTCCTTGTTCCATTCCAACGCACACCACGATCTAGGGTAACGCTAGAAACCTTGCAAGATCTTGCGAGGAAGAGGCCGGTGTCAACATGATGAAAACAGATATAAAGGCAATTAAATATGTGACACATGTCGACACCAGCCTGTTATTTGCCAACTAGGTAAGCTAAGCAACACCCCCTCCCCACTCCCCCCCCCGGGTACACCGTGCTGTCTTCCTGTTGATCGTGCGCACATGCATATCCTAGTCTCGTTCGTGAGCAAGGAAGCTTAAGCCCCCCCCCCCCCCCCCCTCCCTCCCCCCCCCCCTCCAGCCTCTGAGCTTCAAACATGATTTTCCTTATTAATCTGGACACAAAATACCTACTCGTGCCTCATCCGCTTTACGTTAGATATGTCACGAAGACCACCAATACCCAGGCTGGATTGATGCTGAACTATGGGATTCTTTTTGTGTTCCAAGAGGTGGTGCCAAATCTGATTCCCCATCACGGCCCCACCACGGCCCCGCCACGGCCCCACCACGGCCCCACCACGGCCCCGCCACGGCCCCGCCACGACCCCACCACGGCCCCACCACGGAGCCACCACGGCCCCACCCACCACGGCCCCACCACGGCCCCACCACGGCCCCACCACGGCCCCACCACGGCCCCACCACGGCCCCACCACGGCCCCACCACGGCCCCACCACGGCCCCACCACGACCCCACCACGGCCCCACCACGGCCCCACCACGGCTCCGCCACGGCCCCACCACGGCCCCACCACGGCCCCGCCACGGCCCCGCCACGGCCTTGCCATGGACCCACCACGGCCCCACCACGGCCCCGCCACGGCCCCACCAAGGCCCCGCCACGGCCCCGCCACGGCCCCACCACGGCCCCGCCACGGCCCCGCCACGGCCCTGCCATGGACCCACCACGGCTCTATCACGGCCCTATCACGGCCCCATCACGGCCCCACCACGGCCCCGCCACGGCCCCACCACGGCCCCGCCACGGCCCCACCACGGCCCCACCACGGCCCTGCCACACGGGCCCACCACGGCCCCACCACGGCCCCGCCACGGCCCCACCACGGCCCCACCACAGCCCCACCACGGCCCCGCCACGGCCCTGCCACGGCCCCACCACAGCCCCACCACAGCCCCGCCACGGCCCCACCACGGCCCCACCACGGCCCTGCCACGGCTCTGCCACGGCCCCACCACGGCCCCACCACGGCCCCGCCACGGCTCCGCCACGGCCCCACCACGGCCCCACCACGGCCCCGCCACGGCCCCGCCACGGCCTTGCCATGGACTCACCACGGCCCCACCACGGCCCCGCCACGGCCCCACCAAGGCCCCGCCACGGCCCCGCCACGGCCCCACCACGGCCCCGCCACGGCCCCGCCACGGCCCTGCCATGGACCCACCACGGCTCTATCACGGCCCTATCACGGCCCCATCACGGCCCCACCACGGCCCCGCCACGGCCCCACCACGGCCCCGCCACGGCCCTGCCACGGCCCTGCCACGGCTCTGCCACGGCCCTGCCACACGGGCCCACCACGGCGCCACCACGGCCCTGCCACACGAGCCCAGCGACGGCTCCGCCACACGAGCCCAGCCACGGCTCCGCCACGGCCCCACCACGGCCCCGCCACACGGGTCCATCACCTGTCTAACTGAAACAAAGCACCGCGAGAAGGCTGGGGCGCTTTGCATTGACACGAGTAGAGCCAACAATCTTGCGAGGAATAGGCCGGTGTCAACATGTGTTAACACGATGAAAGCAGAGAATAAAGGCAGTCAACTTGTGTTAACACGATGAAAGCAGAGAATAAAGGCAGTCAACATGTGTTAACACGATGAAAGCAGAGAATAAAGGCAGTCAATATGTGTTAACACGATGAAAGCAGAGAATAAAGGCAGTCAACATGTGTTAACACGATGAAAGCAGAGAATAAAGGCAGTCAGCATTTGTTAACACGATGAAAGCAGAGAATAAAGGCAGTCAGCATTTGTTAACACGATGAAAGCAGATAATAAAGGCAGTCAACATGTGTTAACACGATGAAAGCAGAGAATAAAGGCAGTCAGCATTTGTTAACACGATGAAAGCAGAGAATAAAGGCAGTCAACATGTGTTAACACGATGAAAGCAGATAATAAAGGCAGTCAACATGTGTTAACACGATGAAAGCAGATAATAAAGGCAGTCAACTTGTGTTAACACGATGAAAGCAGAGAATAAAGGCAGTCAACTTGTGTTAACACGATGAAAGCAGATAATAAAGGCAGTCAGCATGTGTTAACACGATGAAAGCAGAGAATAAAGGCAGTCAACTTGTGTTAACACGATGAAAGCAGATAATAAAGGCAGTCAGCATGTGTTAACACGATGAAAGCAGAGAATAAAGGCAGTCAACTTGTGTTAACACGATGAAAGCAGAGAATAAAGGCAGTCAACATGTGTTAACACGATGAAAGCAGATAATAAAGGCAGTCAGCATGTGTTAACACGATGAAAGCAGAGAATAAAGGCCAAAAATCAAATGTTGACACCTGTTGACCCCGGCCTATGCCTCCCGAGACCTCACGTCTATGCATCGCGCCCTGACGTCACTCAAAGCAAGGTTACAGTGTACGTGCATGCGGGCGTATGAACGTGTTTGTGTGAGTTTACGCACTCTAGGGGTCCTGTGTGTGCCCCACGCTTGCTAGTACGTGCGTGCGTGAGTGCGTGCGTGCATCGCATGCTTCTGTGAACTTGATCTTCAAGCCTTCGCGTGACTTCTTCGGCCCATACTCCAGCTTGAGACGGAGCGCTTCACGATCTCAGGACACAGAAACAGAAAACACTTCTGATTGGAAATCGGGTCTAATATCACGCCTTAGTTCATATTCATCACACGTCGTGCTTGTTTTTAGCGAGCTGGCACGCAATGGAATGGACAAAACTGTCTTCGACATTTTCGTCTCTCGATCAGACTGTGGAAATCAAAGTCGGGACCTTGAAACCATCGGCAATGTCGTGCCAGGGAGAGCAGAACCTTCGTCTCATTTTGTCTTCGCTGCAATCCTAAACGTTCTTTCTGAAATAATATGTTTTTACATCTGAGGGAAAAGGCGCGAAATATTGTTTGAGATGCCTTTGGTTCGACCGCTATTTTTTCGGACTGGACTTCTCCTACCGTCATGTCCTCCAATTGCTGCGGAGTCAGTTTTGTGGATCGATTCTAATGCAGGCTCAGTCCATGATGGTCTTTGCTAGAGCCCTCAGGATTCTCTGGCATGCAACCATGACGCAAATGAGATAGTTTACCTGATCTGCAGGTGCAACCATGGGTCGAAGTGAACATTTAAATAAAATACTGCTTGACGGCCTGTAAACCAGAAGAGACTCTACCAGAAAACCGACATTAAATTTGTTCATGAACAAACCATTGGAGAACCTCCACCGCCGAAAAACTGAATAATTGCCAAAAAGAGATCAAATTATATCTACGTAAACACTGTGTAATGAACGGAAAGGCCAGCGTTAGGAGCCTATGTTCCACAACATGGGTTTTGGAGGGAGAAAGACATGCACATTCTACCCTAGGGCTCCCTCGAAGTTGAGAGGAAGAAAGAACGTACTTTGCATGTAGGGAGCCCCATCTATTGATTCGACTTTATTCGTTGCACATCTTCCCTTCAAGTCTATTCATTACGTCTTGCACATGAAATAGTCTTTGTGAAATCTTGCTGTCGACCAGGTCATGAGAAAGAGAAACCATCCAAACATGTCCAGACATGCAACACAGGCGGCTTGATGAGGAAGGACAGAGTGGGTGTGATGGGCATGGAAGGAGTGGGAGGGAGAGGAACTGCAGTAGGAGAGATGGAGTGAGTGCGACAGAGAAATCATATGTTGGGGAGGGAGCATTTTACGGAATGGGATTGCAGGTAGCTCCAGAGGAAATGTGTGTAGGAGCAGGAGAGGCGGGGTGATGAACCCAAAGGTGAGCTCAGAGCGTTGAATCGGCTGCTTTCTTTTTAACACTTTTCCCTCATCAATAAAACGCAGCAACTATAACACCTTTTCACCCGGAGGGCAGAACGTCTGGACGAGCATCACAAAACGCTATAGCTTAGAACTGCAACGAGTAACTCCATACGCTGACAATCATGGGCGATATAATACATTATCGATCGAGGTGAAATCGAACGCGATCGCGCAATTGCCCGGGACGCCGACTCGTTGGATGAGTCTCTGGTTCAAGGGGCTTTGCACTCGAGAAGAGCATTCAGGGTTTCCCAATTTGCAATGCTAACTTCCACTGAGGCGACCGTGAGCAGCCCTCCCGCATGCATTAGAATAATGTGATCCGCCCACAAAGAAAGGAAGCGTCAGAGCGCTTGGGCGAGGTGTGAGTGGGTACCTCGCCTCCCTACCTTGGCCAGCACAGCCTTTCTACCCCTTATTCCCTCTCCTCCCCTTACCTCTCTAGCCACCCACCTGCCTACCAATGCAAACCTTCCCCCCTCCTCTCTCCCTTTGTACCCCTCACACTTTCGCTCGCTCGGAGGACATGGGATCAACTTTCGGCAATGAATTCTGCGTGAACAAAAGGTTTAAGACGCAGTTTGTGTCCCGGTGCGAGTTTCTGAATTCTCAAGATCGAACGGGGGCAAAAGTGGGCCACTGTAGAAAGACCTAGTCTTTAAAGAGAAATAAGAAGACCATGCGGCCGAAATCTCTCTTGCCAGAAGTTCGACTCGCTAACGAGAAATGCTTTCAGTGTACGTGCATCACAGAACGAATCATGAGTTATGGAGAAGCACACACGATAAAGAGGAAACGCATATTAAACACTCTTAGCATCAGAAGCAAATCATAGTCTAATTGTCGAATATTGTCAACCGAGTAGTTCAGTTCCACAGACTGCTTAAAGATCACGGGTGCAGCCGTCGGTTAATTGTGAACTTTCTACCTTTCCTGGATTATTCAACCTGCGACCGAGACGGGTAGCGGCGATAAGCTATATCCTTCCATCGTCTGTCCTTGTAACGATTGCCCACAACGCAGTAAAACCTCACAGCAGTCGTGGCCGTGTGTGCCCAATGGAGAGACGTGCGAGCTCTACATGCTGCGGTTACCAAAGTCTGACCCTGATGCAAGTCGGGTGCGGACACGAAAGTTGAAAGGGAGACTGTCGGTACAGATCAGCGCTCGCTGTGTCGAGCAAAAACCGGTCACAGCCAATGATCCCTCGAGGTACTTCACACGGCTTCTTGTAGAAAGTCGCGACGCATCTATATCCTTCGATGTAAATTACCTGAGATGTTTTGTCTGGATATAATTCTCCCTGAAGAAACAACATTCCCGTTATGGGAGTTCGTTGTTCCTGAAGCCACAAGATTTTTCAACTAGACGCAGTATATTTCAATGT
>JAWQFJ010034011.1:26610-51610 GCA_034096865.1 Theodoxus fluviatilis
AGAGGAGAGGGTACGTAGGGGGTGGCTGTGAGAGGAGAGGGTAATTAGGGAGTGGCTGTGAGAGGAGAGGGTACGTAGGGGGTGGCTGTGAGAGGAGAGGGTACGTAGGGGGTGGCTGTGAGAGGAGAGGGTACGTAGGGAGTGGCATGGAGACAAAGAGGCCTAGGGACAAGCATGCAGTAAAGGCCAGGGGAAATCGTGTCATGTCTTAGCACGCACTGATGCACTTCATCCCGTTCATATCTGTCCCTGATTTACTGCTACTCTTTCTTTCTTTCTTTCTCTCTCTCTCTCTCTCTCTCTCTCTCTCTCTCTCTCTCTTTCTCTCTCTCTCTCTTTCTTTCTCTCTCTCTCTCTCTTTCTCTCTCGCTTTCTCTCTCTCTCTCTGTCTCTCTCTGTCTCTCTCTCTCTCTCTCTCTCTCTCTCTCTCTCTCTCTCTCTCTCTCTCCGTCCGTCCTTCCGTCAACCCGCTCGTTGTCTGCCCGTCTGTCTGCCCGTCCGTCTGTGTGTTTTATTTGTTTCTTGTGAGCGAGTGTGTGTGTGTGTGTGTGTGTGTGTGTGTGTGTGTGTGTGTGTGTGTGTGTGTGTGTGTGTGTGTGTGTGAATTGCTTCGACACGAGCACGGCGTTGCTACTGCTGGTATGGATTGAAAAAAAAGTTTCTGTTCGATTGATCTACATGACTTTATTCAATTTTAAATAATTTTCCTCCAGGGATGGCAATGGTTTGTGGAAGATTAACAAAGAATAGCGCTCATTGTTGACAGTTTTGTGCATGAAACCCACAATTGATCCGATAGTTAAAGGGATTCATGTCTTTTCAGATGCACTGTCTACTCCTTCATGCAATGTCCAGCGAGTGTGGCAAGTTAGTGCTGAGCAGTTCCCCTCTTCCTTCTTCTTTCAGACGTCCTCATTTCATCCAGGGCAACATCTCGTCTCTTTTTGTCCTCCTGTGGGCTGGGGGTCAGAATAGACCCACCGCGTCTCCCTACGCGATTCGTAAGAGGCGAATAAATAGGAACATCGTGACTTAATTTGCGCTTACTCGGAACTATTCCGGTGATTTTCGTGCTTAATGGCCTTGCATAGCCTACACGGGCTGATGGGCCGTGAAACGCCATCTATCTATCCATCCATCGTCTCTTCTGGATCTCTGGCCCAAAGTTCGATTCCCACTGATGTGTCCGTGCTGATGGAACCTGCGTTTTACTGGCCTGTGTCGGCTTGGGGAAAGCAATGCTAAAATCGATGTCTGTCCACCCTCCAGCCTGCCCCCTCCCTCCCCTGACGCCGTGTCACGTGTGTCGACACGCAATGTTCGGCTGTCGTGACCCCCTCGGATCATAGCGTCATCTACTGGATGCAGAGAGAGAGAGAGAGAGAGAAGACGACTATGGGTTCTAGCGTGGGACAGTTCCCCTTGTTATAAATATGATGTTTTCGGTGTAGTCCTGCAGAGTGAGTAAATGAGTGTTTGTGTGTGTGTGTGTGTGTGTGTGTGTGTGTGTGTGTGTTTGTTTGTTTGTGTGTGTGTATGTGTGTGTGTACACACACGTTTATATATGTGTGTGTGTGTGTGTGTGTGTGTGTGTGTGTGCGTGCGTGCGTGCGTGTGTGCGTGCGCGCGCTAGTGCGTGTTTGTGAATGTCTGTATGTGTGCGTGTGCGAGTACGTTCGTGTGTGTATGCGTGTGTATGTGTGTGCGTGTGTGTGCATGTATGTGTGTCTGCGTGTGTTAGAGTATGTGTGTGTCTATGTTTGTGTATGTGAATGCGTGTGCATCAGTCTGTGTGCGATTGTGAGTGTATTGTATATGTATGAGGCAACTCGGATTGGGAGGATCGGTCACATTTATCCATGTATTTATCTATCTATCTTCAAAAGGAGACGAAACATTGTGGACATTTTGGTTTTCTTCCACTGATCCCTCTAACCACCTTGGTTTCATGCCGGCTTTCATCCCATGGAGTTTCCTGGTGCATTCAGAGGCAGCGTGTCTTGCCATCCTCTCCCAAGAAGCCTGTCCAATGGGTGCCTCTCTCAAGCTCATCGCCTGTGATGACTGTGATGACTGTGATGACTGTGGTGACTGTGATGACTGTGATGACTGTGGTGACTGTGGTGACTGTGATGACTGTGATGACTGTGGTGACTGTGATGACAGTGACGACTGTGATGACAGTGGTGACTGTGATGACGGTGATGACTGTCATGACTGTCATGACTGTGGTGACTGTGGTGACTGTGATGACTGTGGTGACTGTGGTGACTGTGATGACTGTCATGACTGTGGTGACTGTGGTGACTGTGATGACTGTGGTGACTGTGGTGACTGTGGTGACTGTGGTGACTGTGGTGACTGTGATGACTGTGGTGACTGTGATGACTGTGGTGACTGTGATGACTGTGATGACTGTGATGACTGTGGTGACTGTGGTGACTGTGATGACTGTGATGACAGTGGTGACTGTGGTGACTGTGATGACAGTGGTGACTGTGGTGACTGTGACGACTGTGATGACTGTGATGACAGTGGTGACTGTGATGACTGTGGTGACTGTGATGACAGTTGTGACTGTGATGACTGTGATGACTGTGATGACTGTGATGAATGTGACGACTGTGATGACTGTGATGACTGTGGTGACTGTGATGACTGTGATGACTGTGACGACTGTGATGACTGTGATGACAGTGGTGACTGTGATGACTGTGGTGACTGTGATGACTGTGATTACAGTGGTGACTGTGATGACTGTGATGACTGTGGTGACTGTGATGACTGTGGTGACTGTGATGACTGTGATGACAGTGGTGACTGTGATGACTGTGGTGACTGTGATGACTGTGATGACAGTGGTGACTGTGATGACTGTGATGACTGTGATGACAGTGGTGACTGTGATGACAGTGGTGACCGTGATGACTGTGATGACAGTGGTGACTGTGATGACTGTGGTGACTGTGATGACTGTGGTGACTGTGATGACTGTGATGCCTGTGGTGACTGTGATGACTGTGGTGACTGTGATGACTGTGGTGACTGTGACGACTGTGGTGACTGTGGTGACTGTGATGACAGTGGTGACTGTGATGACAGTGGTGACTGTGATGACTGTGGTGACTGTGATGACTGTGATGACTGTGATGACAGTGGTGACTGTGATGACTACTGGCCTATCAAGCCACTGCAACAGCCCGTTTCAAGTCCTGGTTGACGAAAGCTTGAGGCGGTCCTGGCGGGAAGCCCTGTAACGCGTTACTCATCCCGGATCAATCTTGCAGCTCTCCAATGTCCCTTGCGTCAGAAAGTTCCTGTTTGAGTCAGATCGCACGCTTTCCACGTGAGGCCCAGCTGTTTTGATCAGATGAGTTTTATTTCCACTATGTGGTTGTTTAAAAGAGGTGTGACGTTGGTGGCTTCTACAGTGATGAATTCGTTTAAAAGACAAGAGACGCTAGATATTGTTCGCTGTGGTAAGAAAGGATAGACGCGAAGATGAATAAAAACTGATGAGTGTGCATTTTCATGGGCAAGAGTCGTTTTCCTCAGGAAGGCTCCAGCTCACCTCACTAAAGTAGAACAGTTTAATGCAGGGCAGCTTTTTTTTCCTCGCCAGCTTTTCATTCAACTTGCATTCTGTGTCCACGCGATGTCATATCGAAACGTCTCAACTCCAGCACAGAGGGGCAGAGTGCCCTCAACATTTACGCTGTGGCAACTGATTGTCTTCAGGTAGGGGCGCCTCTGTCAGACCAATCGATCTAGAACGAAAAATCAATGCAACAAGACAAGAGCTCACGCGATCGGCGCCAACACAGACGGCTTGTGGGGCAGTTTCCACTCAATGACCCCGGATCTGGTTACTCCAAGACAGAGACGAACACTCATGCAGATGCACAGCTTACTGCCCTGTCAGCTGTGGAGCGCCTCATCCTCACAACCTCAGCATCCACGCAGCTACAGCTGCTGGCCTGGCTAGAACTTCAGATACAGAGACAGAGAGATACGCATGTTGGCTGCTATGATGATACAGCCGCAATCGCTAAACCAAGTCTGCATATAGACACGAAGACGGAGATACAAGTGCATTTGATGAAAAAGATTTAAAAACCACAACGAATATACATGTAGATCTGACAGAGATACGTCAAGAGGCACAGTTGAAAGTGTACGTTTATATGTTGTCACTGTTACAGACAGATACAGATAGTGCGCCATGAATGGAACAGAGATACGTACAGGTAAGCACACATGTATTGTGCAGATAAGTACCGTTATGGGTATAGATACATTTTCGTAGATGCAGACGAAGGTAATGCTGAGTCAGAGACAAATACTGAAACCGGTAGAATACAGATTCAGTGGTGACTACAGATACAGCTATGATACAGGTTCAGAGGAGGGTATAGATGTAGATACAGATAAAGAATTGTGTGTGTGTTACTCTGTGTGTTTGCGTGCGTGTGTGTGCATGTTACTATGTGTGTGTATGTGTGTTACTCTGTGTGTGTGAATATGTTACACTGTGTGTGTGTGTTTAGTTTGTTACTCTATGTGTGTGTGTGTGTGTGAGTGTGTGTGTGTGTGTGTGTGTGTGTGTGTGTGTGTGTGTGTGTGTGAACAGGTACAAGCACAGATAGACATACAATTCAACAGATGCAGACACAGGCGCAATCATAGGTGCAAACGCAGCAACACTTTCAGGAAGAGATAGAAGCTCAGGCACCGTTACATCTGGTACAAGGACAAGTGAGAACTTTGAAGCAAATGCAATATCTATTGATAAAAATATGTGATCAGCCACAAAGTTTTATATGAATACGGTTAACGCTGATGCAGCTTCATTTACTGATACAAACACGATACCGGCACAAATGTGGATACAAATGCAGAAATGTGAAAATAGCTACTGACAGAGACACATCTATCCATAAGTACGTCTTCATATATTGATACTGATTTAGACATTAAAGCAGGAGCACGCCAAAGTAGAGATATAAATACAGAAACAGACTGATGCAGATTGCAGATCATTTACTGAAATTACGTATAGTAATGCAGATATATCAGGATGGATGCAGATACAAATAAAATGATATGCAGATACAGAAACTGAAACAGTAGGAATCACATACAATATGTGTTTGGTAAGTGCATGGGTTCAGACAACTACCTACAGAAAAGATATATCACTCATGCATGCTATCCATATACGTGCAGACAAGATGCTGATGCTTAAACTGGAGTTCGACTGTCACCATCGATAACGACAAGTCATCGCTGCTCGTTGGGTCAACTCCACTAGCAAAGACTTCCAGTCAGTCTCTCTTGATCAGGACCATTGCATCCACTAACGGACTGTCAAAGATTGGAGGAGTTGATACAGAGTCAAAATGGTGCTTAGAACAAACAGGAAAAACTATCGATACTACTTTACGATATGAAAATGCTGTTTCCGAAAAAGGCGTAGTGTATTGTTGGCAAAGAGACTCAGACCTTGACATGATTCACGCGGAGTGTTCACGATTCCCGCCTACAGTCGACCCTTGAAAGAGTCAAGAAGATCCCGCGATGGCCGTCAGTCTATCTATTTTTATGAATACGCCTTTAGAATATCTGCACAGTGGCACATTTCTGTGTGGTCAAAGTTATCACGAAGAGCAACCCCGTAGTGACGATTGCGCTGAGATCTCATTTCCTGGAGAACTGCAGCCAGTGAGGGAATAAAGATAATTTTCAAGGTTTGCTTGTACTTGACAACAATCGAAGTATGCGAAAATGGTGTACTGCGACGGTCTGTGACGTGGACACAGCCATAATCTGCCGTCTTTACCACAGGCTCCGCGCGTCAGTTGGGGCTGAGGTCTCGCCTTTGGTGCCACTGACACCGTCGTCGAAATGGACACACCATCATGCCTGAAGTGAACAGGCATGCTTCTGTCCATGTGCATACCTTTACTGACGTGCGTGACTGCGAGCAAGGGTAAGCACTGCTTATCCATGTGTATCGTTGAGATTGATGTGGACGTGGCGTTTTCAAAAAGCAGCAAACGCCTTGCCTATGTAAATCTGACTCATGCATACACATAACGGGACTCCACGATTTTCCAGTCGTCACCACCACAACGTGTTGCACGACCTACATAACATCTCTAAGCCGCTTCTAGATGTCGAACGTTCGTTTCGAAATGAACTTGCGATGAACCATCTTCTCCACATTTGCAACTGACATGCAAACATCGTGAGAGGATTAGTTTCGTAACCCCATTCCTCATCAGTTGTCATTCGCCAAAGCCCGAATGCAACCCATCAACATTTGCTGCAGTGTTTCGTAAACGTGCACTGTATCGAATTTGGAAAAAGCCTATTACACGTGTGTTTGTCCAACGAGATCGGATACATCATCGAGAGGCAAACCCTGTTACACGATCCACAGTATGCTCACAGTGCAGCAAAGATATGGAAGCATCTCAAAACAGCGGTCACCTGTAGACAATGAACACAACTTTTCTTGTTACCGTAGCCCATACATTTGTCAAGTTCTACCAATCTTATCTGGATCCCCTTCTCTCTTTCCCCAATGTACAACCTTGGCAATGTCTCGAGTGTCGGCGCCACGTTCACTTCCTCCTTTGAAATGGGCTTCTCAGTTCGCCTCTGACTTCCGAACTCGACATCAATGTATTTGTATGGGCCGTAGGCCTAGACAATAAACTGGTTTGCTCGTTCTCTGTTTCTCTCTTTGTCTCTCTCTCTCTCTCTCTCTCTCTCTCTCTCTCTCTCTCTCTCTCTCTCTCTCTCTTACCACACTTGAATATTTTGCCTCAAGGGCTGAATGTAAGAAAGGCACTACTGCCTAATTCACTACCCTTGTAAAATAAAGTTCGTTCGTTCGTTCTCTCTCTCTCTCTCTCTCTCTCTCTCTCTCTCTCTCTCTCTCTCTCTCTCTCTCTCTCCATACTTTTCACGCATACACACTGTTGACCACCCCCGGAGCGTTTCTACGCCGAGGTTGATGATCGGTTGTCATGGTAGCGGGTTGTGCATAGGAAGACATGTCAGAACAATGGCCATAGGTATTTGTGTAGCAACGCTTCCTCCTTGCAGGCTTACTTGGGAAAAGATACAAATGGGCACATGGAGGGTGGAATCGGGGGAAGGGGGGAGGCGGTGAACTGAGTACGAGATAGGGTAAGGGGGTGGGCATGGAGGTGTGGATATGAGGTTTGAGAATTTGAGTCTAATGATAGTTTTACTTCTAAGCAGACAAGAAAGATCACAATACGGGTCCTAGAGGAGTTTCGTGATTTTCTTGGTACTGAGATGTTGTCGTAGCTGTTGCTTTTGGGAGGAAATTGGGTGGGCGAAGTATGTCGCATGAAGACAGTGTGTTTATATCTGACCACATTCCCCAATCTCTGTCTGTCTCTTTCTCTGTCTCTCTCTGTGTCTGTGTGTCTCCTTTCTCTCTATGTCTCCCCCTCCCCCCTATCCGTCTCTTTCTCTCTCCTTCATTCACTCATTCTCTCTCTCTCTCTCTCCCTCTTTCTGTCTCTATCTCTCTCCGTCTCTGTCTATATGTCTCTCTTTCTCTGTGCGTGTATGTCTTTATTAGGCTACTACCCACTGGCCTGACTGTGTCTGACAGTTTACTACCCAACCCAGACACGCTTTTCTCCGGCGCCCCTTTTCTTGGTCACCCATTCAGATGTGTGTGTGTATGTGTGCGCGCGTGCGCGTGTGTACGCGCGCGAGCAAGCGCGTTTATCTATCTGCCTACCTGTCGGCCGACCACAGTGCGTGCACGTGTTTGCCGTATTACATGTAGGCCTATACCTTCGTCTCGCATACACTGAAAACAAGTTAATGTAGTCAGTAGGGGACATCGCTACCAACGCTCTTTACTCTTCTCGGTAGTTGCAAAATATGTCTCCACTGAAGTCGGACCAGACGTCGGTTATCGAGAGACATACTCGGTGAGGTTGAAGATGAAGACGAAATGAAGTATTAGAGCTATAGTATTAGGCTTTGTCTATAGGTTATGTAAAACAATTGATCACGAGACCCGGTTAGAGTAATAGTTCATCGAGTCTCGATTTTCCTAGTTGTTCGCCTTTCACAAATCTCGTAGTGAAACGCGATGGGTCTATTCTTACCCCCACTCCACAGAGGAAGAGGAAGGACTTAGGATCCCAGGGGGGCCAACACGCGCCAGGTTGAATGTTGCCACTCGTACCGCCATGGTAGTATAGTCCCAAGTAGCAGGACGAGAGGTAAATGGTGATGAAGCATTACTCAGCGTGAATAACGGACAACCCAGACGACGGGAGACGCATTGACTAATAAAGTTAAATGGGGATTTAGAATTATTCTGCAAGGAAGGAAATGGAAATTAACTCTATCGTTGTCTAGTTTGCGTTTATTCTGCCGTCTGTCTTGTCAGGAAAGTTAACACATGTTTATCGCCATAGAAAAAATGAACAGAATGTTTCACGACTGCTTTGTGTTTCGTTGGGCATAACTAGGGGTTAATAAAGAATCACAGTTTTCCTCGTTCTGCTTTGGTAGCTGCAAATTAGTGCAATTCAAACAGCGTAATGAAAAGAGACCGTGGTTTGAGCGAACAGGAAGCATTGTCGTTTCCATTAGGGTAAGTGAAACTCTAGTCGTTTCTTGCATTCTTGCACATCTTGCACTACGCAGTCATTAATAAGAGCGATGCTTTCGGCTTTCGAAAATATCTTTTTCTATAGTAGTAGTAGTAGTAGTAGTAGTAGTAGTAGTAGTTGAGAGGCTAGATATAGGCCGTGATCGAAGCCTTTTGAACGCCCCATCGTAATTTTCTTAGTTATTGCGACAATGCCACTCATCATAGCTTCTGAATAACGACATAAATATAGGATCCTTGTCCAGTTAGTTTTTGAAAACGTTAGTAGTCGGTGCAGTCTTGAGCCGAAACTGAAGGTTATTCCACAGGTTAGCAACACGATTAGCCTACTGAAACAATACTTTCTTAGGTTAGTTTACGTTGAACAAATACTTTTCCGTCTGCATTTCTCGTACTGGCACAACCTGGTGACTTAAAGAAGTCGCTCCACTCCATGTTAACACGCGGCCTACATGTATATACTACTGTTTTACTTCGCTACTTTAGCAAGAGGTTAAACATTGGTATCATTCACAAAGCTGAATGTCACCTCTGTTAGCACGTGCATGTACTTTGCACGCTGAACCGTCAGGCAGCTCACTCCCCTTGACAAGTCGAAGCAAGCAACGTTGGTAGTTGTCTCCCTTCATATAGATGGCGGTGCGAGTTGTTGCTTGAAGCCACGTCTGATGCATCGATATTTTCTCCCTAAGGAAGCGTGCGCTTGACAAGTATCTGCAGTTTTTGCATCTGAAAGAAGAATCAAACAGCTGCTGTCACCATGATATCCGATCTCATCATTTTCGGGTAAGACCAAAATGAATGACGTGTTCGTAAAAAACCAAACACCAAACACTAAACAGCGATTTGTACTCACCGTTGTGTTGCCACGGTTGCTGACACTCTTAATCTGTCCGTTTTTCTGATACCGATTGAATAATGTATATGTATGCACCATGCTTGGGAGGGAGGGAGGGAGGGAGAGAGGGAGGGAGGGAGAGAGAAAAAGGGAGAGAGAGAGAGAGAGAGAGGATTGGGGTAGAGAAGTAATGTGTGTGTGGTGATGATACTAGGTAAAGACAGACAGACAGACAGACGGACCGATGGACGGACGGATGGACGGACGGACGGACGGACGGACGGACGGACGGACGGACGGACGGACGGACGGACGGTCGGACGGTCGGACGGACGGGGGACGGACGGACAGAAGAGCAAAGATGGATGGACAGACAGATGCACACACATATGCACACACATGCTTGCTTGCACACACATGCATGCACGCACACATACACTCAGACACACACACACACACACACACGCGCACACACACACACACACACACACACACACGCACACACACACACACACACACACACATATGTACACATGGATAGTCTCATTGATGAATAGAGCAGTATGTGCTAAGGGGGTAGGTTAGACGCAGTTAGACTGATGAGCAGGATGTGTAGACAAGTAGTAGACATACTTAGACATGCAGCAGACCTAGGTCAACAAAAGAAAATTTATTCCTGATATCTCTCTTCAACTGCTCTGAAAATTGTGTTTTTGTGTAATAGAGTCATTATTTCTTTCAGAACTCTAATGATCAATGCAGGAGCCATCCTCAACTTCAAACTGTAAGTACAATAACATTTACTTCCAAGTTATATCTTTTTAACTGATAGCAGTAAGAAATAATATCATATGAAGTTGAGATACTGAAACATAAAGAACCAGCACATGTTGAGGTAAAATGTCACACAACACTTTAACACCCATGAAACCTTATATATATATATATGAAACAATCTGCCATTTTATACTGAAAAAGTTTTGTTAACTGAAGCAGATTTTGCTATGGTGTTTAATTGATGCTATTATTTATATTACAGAGAACTGATAGAGCAATGAGGAGGGCAGGAGGGGAAAGGCTGGCAAACTGATTATTATCTTTTTGCAGTGTCATACGTGATTCTAGGAAAATTAGTTATCTTAAAGTTTCCTTTTACACACTGGCAATGTTTCCAAAATGATCAATTTTGTATTCAAATATTTGGACCTTTGTAAAGTATGGAACATCTCCAACATGGTAAGAAATTATAGTGCATCTATTCCTGTAAGAAGAACATGCACTGATTGGTATCACTTCATCTGAGCATTAATGTGATTTAGTTCAATCACCAAATCATCTTGTTCTTTCAATAATACTGTCCATAATGCCCATGATGGCATGTTATTAATGTACTCCGTAGAATTAATGGCTTTGGCAGAATGAGATATAGCCTCACTGAGAAGAGATAAACAGAGAAAGATAGGCAAACTGAGATGTATATGTTCCCCTTTTCTCTTGCCACTATTTCTGAGACCATTCATAAAGTTTATTATGTTATATATAGCCCTGCCTCATTGTTCAGTCAGTATGATCTATGTGGATGTGCTCATGTTATTCAGGATGTAAAATGACAAGTGTCTTATTTTCACTTGACCGCAGTATTAATTGGGGGATGGGGGATGGGGGGGGGGGGGGGGGGGGGGGAATTCAAAAGTAAATTTTGGTACTCTGGATAAAGAATGTACACAAATGTAGGCAGCTGGGCTCCTTGGCTGCTGGGCTTTCATGGCCTGCTCCAGTAGCTCAGCCCGGGGCCTGCTCCAGTAGCTCAGCCCGGGGCCTGCTCCAGTAGCTCAGCCCGGGGCCTGCTCCAGAAGCTCAGCCAGGGAAGACTCATAGCAACCCAAAAGGGTACTGGGGTGGGGTGGGTGGGGTAAAGCTAAAGGTAAAGCTAAAGGTAAAGGTAAAGCTAAAGTAAAGGTAAAGGTAAAGCTAAAGGTAAAGGTAATGGTAAAGGTAAAGGTAATGGTAAAGGTAATGGTAAAGGTAAAGGTAAAGCTAAAGGAAAAGGTGTGGTTTCATATAGCGACTTATCAACATGTCTGGGTCTCTAACTGCTTTACACTTGACTCCCTAATCACTGGGCCGTTTGAGCAATCCATGTGATGTTTCCAGGCGGAAGACCAGGGAGGATGCCTTTGGGACTGGACTGGACGCCACGACGGGTGAGTGGATTGATCCAATATGAACCAGTCACTTCCAGTTTTTCACACATTGTAGAGAGTCTGATATCTCACGAAAATGTTTGTGTAGACCATCAGCAAAACCTTGACTAGAACTAGACAGGGACACCTGTAAGGTTGGCTTTCCTTTCACTGTCATGCATTTGCCCAATTTTGATAAATATAATGTTTTGTTCAGTGAATTTCAGTCGCATTTTTGGTGAAATGATAGTAAAGCATTATATGGCAGTGGAAAAGTTGAATACCAAACCCACCTTACAAACTTGCTGACCTATCTGATCACTGGAAAGGTAACATGCCCGTCATAGAGATATAAGGGAGGTAACTCCTGTAAAACCGTCAAAAGGAAAAGATTACCATAGGCTTGTTCAGGAGTACAAAGCGCTGCATGAGTGCTTCATGTTGGCAATTGAGCGCTCTTTGTACCTCCTGATCACCTACAGATTTTGTGCAGCGCTTCACTTGTTAAAAGGGAGGTAAATCTTCTGTGCCGAATGTTGTGTTGCTAGACACTGAGAAAGTGTTTTCTTTGCCACAGACATCGCTTTTGCATGTTTAAATGTATTCTGCATGAAGAAAGTCCACTACTGTGTCATCCTTACTTGCCATTACTCGCGTATACAGAGCGCTTGGGGCAAATAAATCCCGTTCCAGTCCCAAAATGATGTTTCTGAGGGTTATTTTACCCATCGACGGCCATTGCGGGATCAAAGATGCCATTTTGAAAATCGTGTGAATCACCTCAGATCTGTGATGCACAGCACTGCTCAGCGCTGAGTGAATCATGCCCCCAAATTGCTGTTCAGAAGTGAAACACGTGCAGCGCTGTGCAGCGCTTCGCAGCGCTGCACCTCCTGAACAAGCCTCATTTATAGCACCATACTGAACTGTCTGCACGTAGATCAGACTGAACTTAGACATCAGCTGTGTAAAGTGTAGGGGCCAATGTTTTTGTTTGTTCTTTGTTTATTTCTTTTTTTAAAATTGGGAGAATAATGTGAAATTTGTCTTTTCATAGACTTGTCTTGGTAAACTTTATTGAAAGTATTCCTCGTCTATGTGTTTGAATGCATTTCATGACAAAAGGTGATCTTAGTCTAGAAAATAATTAGTTATTTTGTGGGCAGGAATTATGTATTTAGTTTTCTTTCCTTTATTTGTATAACACATTGCTTCTGGTATCCAATCTAAATAAGACATCACCTGCCCCCACATTGCCACCACCTATCTACTGTGTTACACTCTTTTGACAGCCAAAGCTTCACTGCAATGATTGCTTTTGTTTCGCATCTCTAGGAGACAAGATTAGAGAGTTTCTCTTGAGTCTGCGGCACTTGCGAATCTTCATTGCACTATGGAACGTCTTCATCATGCTGCTCATGATTGTGTAAGTATGGTCTAGATTTTCTCCTGTTTTGAGAGATGGACACTGTGAATGGGAATGAAGAAGAAAGGAGGCAAGTGTGGCCGTCACCAACTCCCCTACAGACCAAACTATATGGCAGCCGAGACGAGTTGGACAAAATGACGACATTCATTGCACATACCGGATTGACCGTATAGCCGCTGCGAACAAGAAGAAGAAGAAGAATGGGACAAATCAAAATGCTTGAGAATGGATGAAAATGTTGAGGTGGAAAATGAATTAATTTTCACATCATCATACTTTGGGGGGGGGGGGGGGGGGGGGGGGGGCACTCTCAGTCCATATTCATTACGTTTGCAAAGATTATGTTTTTGTGGTTGGTTGGCTCCTTGGTTCACTGTTCTGTGTGCAATATAACTCTTAAAGTTCAAAATGGATTTTGATAAAACTTGGAGGAAGGTCAGGGTTTCACCCAAGGAACAATCCATGACATTTTGGAGGTTATCTGTTGACTAGTTTTGGAACTGGAACCATAAAGAGAAATTGCATCAATCACAGCCACAGGCCAGTGTATGCATTCCTACCCTCATGGACCCCTATAAGCGTTAAAGTGAACTAAACCTCACATGTTAGCTGAACCACATCTGAAATTAGACGGGTCATGTTGGCTGTGGCTCATGGACCACTACTATAAACATGAACATGAAATAACCTTCACATGTTAGGGGAACAACATCTTAACTTACGCAGGCTGCCAATAAGGCAGCAGCCCATCTTACCTGCCACCCTGCTGCCTTGCCCACCTCATGGCTGCCACCATGACTTTGATCAATTTTGTTGATTTAAGGGTACACACCTGTTTCAAAGAGGAGGTATATTTTTCTCATTATTTTTAACAGTTTTAAAGTTATTTTCTTGTCTAAATGAGATCAATGATGAACAGTAAATGATATGTACTGTCTTGAGCAACTCTTGACCTAGATAAAATACAAAATGGCCGCCGTTTGAATGAAAAAGTAACATTTTCAATTCACTATAAGTCAAAAACCACTTGTTTTTTTTTACAATTTTTTATATTCTGAATTCAATTCATTTCTTCTTCAATGAAATAACACTTTTTTGTCTTTTGAAGTAAAATAAAAAAATTAAAAAATCACACACACACAGTATAGGATTTGCATATAGACGATGACTTTTATTTCCAAATAAAGTAATCTAACTAATAAACTAATCTTGATAATCCAAAATGGCTGTTATATTCTAATGCACAATAATATACAAAACCACTCTACCAAATATCAAAGAATTGTGTTTCATATTGATGCTGTTATAAGAATTTATGTTACATGTAAACACGCAAAAACCATATTTTGAGAAATAGTGAAGTAAAGTATGTTATCATTCATCATTCATTGAAAAAAAAAATCTAAAAATTATGAAAAAAATTCTAAATATTCCTACACTTACTATTTTTATACAGAATAAATCATATGGCAAAGAATCAAGGCAAATACAGGAATCATGCACTGAAATCATCTGTAATGAATCTCTATTTTCAAAAATACAAAGACTAAAAATCTGAAAGGCATCAGTCAGCCCTTTCCAGTCACTTTGTAGGCCTACATGCTAGTAGAATGTCTCTGAAGGGCATCCAGCTCTCTAGTCAGCCTACTCTGCCATGCCTGCTGCATACACCTACCCTTCTACTCTTTCTTCTGCCCTCCTCTGCTGACCGTGCTGGGCAGAAGATGTCATCCGCTTTGCTTTGGCTGAAGCAGAAGTAGCAGCCTCTGCTTGCTTCAGCCTCTCTGCATCTGCAGCAGCAAGATGAGCCAGGGTGATACTGGAGGTGTCCAGCCACAGCTTGTCCATGACAGCAGTCATGCTCATGGCACCCTCATTGAAGTCACCTACAGCCCCAGCGACAGCAGCCTGCACTCTTCTCTTGCAAGCATGGCAGTACTTGGACATGACTTGGAAGTCAACAACAAGTCCAGTTAGTAGCTCAATGCATACCCCCACCCCATAGAGGCTGCTGAATCCTCTCTTCATCCAGGTGCCATCAAAGGACACAGCAATGTCCAACATTGGTGTCTGCCCCTGGTCCAGGGCTGCAGGAACATCTGGATCAGTTTCTGCATAGGCACTTAGAATGGCAGCAGCAGCACGGTCCAGTGCCTCCTCCCCAGATTGGATCTTGGCAGCTGAAAAAAAAGAAGAAAGTAATAAATATACTATGAAAGCAATAGATGTCAAGATAATATTTCAATTATCATCCTGACATATCACAATGAACAATACTTCTGAAATATATAATAATTCACTCAATAAGCTTGGGTGATTTGACTACATGTCAGTTTCACAGCAAATAATTGCAGAAATGAGGAAAGGTAGTTCAGAATGTCAAACACATTCTCTTATGATTGCAAAGCATGGGATCTTACCTGATACTCTTTGGTCGATTCTTTGGTATGAGCTGAGGCTGATCACTGGGATCCCCATGGCTGTTGCAAACTTCTTTAGCATTGCGTAGCCTCCTCCAGCAGTATGACTGAAGAGCAGCATTCTCTTGTTGACTTCATAAGTTCCATTGTCAGAATGATCTCGGGGAGATGACATGACGGAAACTTCTACTTTGCAAGTCCTGCACATCTTGACCAAGCGGCTTGCGAACCCCATGTATCCTTCCTCACAAACTTCGATGACAAATCCCTCAGAGTCAGAGCCACATTCCGAGCAAACATCGGCTTCAGACATTGTCAGTTTATCCACATTTTCAATCACCCAGACCTGCTTCGTAGCTTCCAGATCATCCTTTCTACTAACTTCAAGCTTCCTCCGAGACGCCGAGATGGATGCCAGAGCAGGATCTGGTGCCCATGAAGTGAACTGCGGCTATTCTAACGTGGGAGATTGCCGAATGGGGCTTGAACTCGGTGATCGAGGAGACGGAGATACCGGAGCGGCGTGCTTTTTCTTTTCGATCTGTCTCTCTTTTCTAGCCTTAGCAAGATGCCTCTGCTGGCGTTTTGGCCGAGGCATTTGCAAACTATTTCGAAGCAACAAAATGACAATCAGACCAAAGTACAGCTTACTGGATCACATCAGAGCGCGTTAGTGGAGTTCGATCAAAAAATGGCGCAGCCATGTTGTTTACGTGGCGCGGGGAGTTGTGGGATAGTTTTTCGCGCCAAACACTCCATCCTGACGCTATGAATGGACAAGCAGACTAGGTCACTCGTCATGAGCTATAATTAGCAACAAACGCCTGTTACAAACTACAGATTTGCAAAGAATCGGAGAGGATGAGACGAGTTTTGTCCCTTGGAAATGAATCTCGTAAAGCAGACGTTTTGAACAGTACCAAATGTTAGGGCTTTCTGCGGCGGTAACTAAGCGTTCCAAGTCATCAAATATTGGCCTAAATCGTAGCACAAGCGTAAAAAAATGATTTTTTTGCATTGCCTGTGTGTAAAAAACTATTTTTTTCTACCCTTTGGAAAGGTGCAATGAGCTTGAGAACCATATGGGTGAATTGTAGAGGGTTTGAGCGACCTTAAATTGACAAAAACTCAAAATCGACTGGTGACACCCAAATTGCCCTGGAAACCTGAGGTGTGTTCCCTTAAATCACTAAATTGCCATGTTTCATCACATCAGTATTATGAAATCTTAGACATCATCGCAGATCTTTCTACACTGCTGTATGTTGATTACCTCCACTGCTGTGTGTTGATTACCTCCACAGCTGTATGTTGATTAGCTCCACTGCTGTACGTTGATTACCTCCACTAATGTAGGTTGATTACCTCCACAGCTGTATGTTGATTACCTCCACTGCTGTGTGTTGATTACCTCTACAGCTGTGTGTTGATTACCTCCACAGCTGTGTGTTGATTACCTCCACTGCTGTGTGTTGATTACCTCCACAGCTGTGTGTTGATTACCTCCACAGCTGTATGTTGATTACCTCCACAGCTGTGTGTTGATTACCTCCACAGCTGTATGTTGATTACCTCCACTGCTGTATGTTGATTACCTCCACAGCTGTGTGTTGATTACCTCCACTGCTGTGTGTTGATTACCTCCACAGCTGTCTGTTGATTACCTCCACAGCTGTGTGTTGATTACCTCCACAGCTGTGTGTTGATTACCTCCACTGCTGTGTGTTGATTACCTCCACTGCTGTGTGTTGATTACCTCCACAGCTGTGTGTTGATTACCTCCACTGCTGTGGCTGCCTTGGCAGAGGTTCACACTCTCCAAGTGCTCTCTAGTTAAGATGTGAATTGCTTGAAAGATTGCAAGTGGAACAATGTAAGAGGGACACGGAGAGAGTGAGAAGTAGTCAGACAGTACAATGCCGAAGATGATGCTAAGAAACTAGTTAAAACCTCCACTGTGAGTAACACATTTTTTCATGAGTAAATAGTTGAATAAGTGTTCATGAGAGAGGCATTTACAAGAAAGAAAATCGGAGTCACTGTGAAGGCATCTGATCTATAAAACAGAGAGAAGGCAAGATCTTTTTGCAAGCACTGATGTGCTGTGACATTTTTTGCTTGACTTGCACTGAAATGCCTGTTTGAAACTAGACCTGTACAAAGATAGTTTTCCTCAAGACCTTACATGTAATTCACTGCAAACTTTCAATGTCATTAGACTCAGATCCTTTGTGTTGATGTCAGTGTTTCCAAAATGATAGAAACTTTTTGGAGATGATAATTACGTGTTGTAATGTGAACATTTCAGTTACCAACACATCTTAAAATGAATTGATTTAGGCCAATTTGTTTTTCATGAGGAAAGAGGCACTTACTCTAACTGCTTACTCCAGTCCTCATCTACAAATCAATTGTTGTTTTTTTCTTTTTTCTTTTTCTGTAAACTCCATTTTGCATATGAGGAAATTGGCAGCATTCTAGCAATGAAACCTTTCAAACAATGACTATATTTGGAGCACAGAATCCTGCTTCACTCTGAATATATTATACATGTGTACATGCTTTGCATTGTGAATCTACTGCACAATTGTTTATGTTCTCATCAGAATATTACCTGTCTGTAGATAGTAAGTGTCATACATTTTGCATTGCACCTCTCACATGGGAAATCATGCAGAAGAATACTTATCCACGCCTCTGCACAAGATGACCCAACCTTATTCACTGGCTGGATGGTGTGAAAAGATAACAGGAGTTATTCCCCTTGGAGCATCTTGGTGCAAAGGCATTGTATATATAATTGATGATTGAGAGAGGGCCATGGAAAGACTTTATTAACTGGAAGTCTGAGAAGTGCCTGCTGTGGACTCTGCTGTTGCTGCTGCTGCCATGATACACCCTGCATATAAGCTTGAAAGCAAGGATGTAGAGATTTCCTAAGCTTTAGCTGTCACTTAACTCACCGCCATCTACTCATTTGGATTCATCCCACATGAAACATGAAAAATAACTACTTTGCCTTCTTCTTTTTTTCATTTCTTATAGACAATTTTTAGGCATGTATATGTAGCGATCTGTATATTCAGCAAGAAAATGGGGAAGTGAGAGATTGGATGAGAGAAGCCCAGCTGGCTCCATGCAGCGCCCTTTATGAGTTGAGGATCGGAATACATGCTCCAAGTCTCCCTGCTCCATTCTTACAAGGTGCATGAGTTAAGAAATGGCCTGTTGACTTTGTCATATTCCAACCGTCATAGCCTACACAGGCCAGTAGGCTAGAGAGCCTCATCCACGCATCCATCCAGCTGCCCTTCCTCCCTCCCTGCCTCCCTCCCTACCTGCCTCCGTCCCTCTCTGCCTCACTCCCTGCCTGCCTCCACTTCCGGCTCGCTCGCTGACCAGACAAGACGTGTTAACGTCGCTCCGCCGAAAGTTTGCCGGTTCGTCAGAATAGTGTGGACGAAATGCCAGTATCTGGACTACCAGGTGTTGTTGAGGCCTCGCTTTCTACACTGTTTGTTTCTATGGAGCTGTCCTCTTGGAAAGTTGCTGCTGAGAATGAAACTACGGTCGTAGTGCTTCGCTTTGTGCGTCGGGGCGGCCAGCCATCTTCCCTAGCGCGTTCCACCGGCTGCTGGAGAAGAAAACCACCGGCACAAGTGCGGCGAGATCAACAACGACGCCAAGAGCACATCAACAGGCTTGGTGAGCAGTCACGATTTGATTCTCTCACTTCTACTCACTTCGATGTTGAAAATAGAGAAAATTCGAACATTTTCAAATATAGCAAACCTGCTGCACGAGATTCGCAAGCCCGGCGAGAGGATCGTGCGTTTCATGCTGACGCGGGCGAGGACATCGACGCGCCGCCAGCCGTGTGTGTTGTGTCCTCTGACACACTGTGTTCTACTGCAGAAAACCCTCCAACATTGCAATCACATGAGGAGTTTGCAGAATCCGTCAGGAGGGAACCCATGGAAGCGTTCCAGCAGCTCCGGGAGAAGGAAGCCGCACAAGCTGCCAGAGATGAGCTGGATCACCCTTCACCAGAGTTTTCTAATGAGCCCAACCGTGTCAACAGAGACGGGAGCGAGTTTCCACGACATGCCTCCCCTTCCGATCTGAGACACGTCTGCGCGTCGCCTCTTCCATCCGAGGCGCCTTCGAACCAGGAACCATCCAAAGATCTTCCAGACAGTGTGAGGAAGGTACTGCAGGAGATAGAGCGCAGGAGTGCGGCTGCCCAGTCGTGTCTCGCCACCTTCCCTGAAGTGAAGGCTGCGGAGGGGGGCGCGGAGAGGCATGGGGGTGGCCGTGGTGTCGGCTCCCCATATGACCGCCCCATTCCGTCCTGTTCCGACAGGAGAGAGAGACAATGGCCTGCTACCCCCAGACTGCCTACGCAAGTCCGTCCACCAGACACAGCCCCAGTCCGAGGCCCTGAGTGCGGCAGTAGCCATGGAGATGGCGACAGACTAACCCTGAGACGGCAGCAGCCAAGGCGGACAGCACGGAAGCCATGATTCGGGTGTCGCTGCATGACTCTCGCTTGTCTCCGTGTACGCGCCTCGATCAAGACTGGTTGCCAGTCTTGGAAAATATGTGCAATTGATTTTGTTCTTTTGATGTATTATAATTCTGCAACAGGCTTGGAGAAGGCCTACGCAATAAATGTTTCGTTCGTTCGTTCGTTCCCTGCCTGCCTCCCTCCCTGCCTGCCTGCCTGCCTCCCTCCATCCCTCCCTCCCTCCCTGCCTCCCTCCCTCCCTGCCTCCCTCCCTGCCTCCCTCCCTGCCTCCCTCCCTGCCTCCCTCCCTCCCTCCCTCCCTCCCTCCCTCCCTCCATCCCTCCCCCTTCCCTCCCTCCCACCCCCCTCCCTCCCTCCCTCCCTGGCCTCCCTCCCTGCCTTCTTGCCTCCCTCCCTGCCTTGCTGCCTCCCTCCCTGCCTTGCTGCCTCCCTCCCTGCCTTGCTGCCTCCCTCCCTGCCTTCCTGCCTGCCTCCCTCCCTGCCTTCCTGCCTCCCTCCCTGCCTTCCTGCCTCCCTCCCCTGCCTCCCTGCCTGTCTCCCTCCCTGCCTCCCTCCCTGCCTCCCTCCCTGCCTCCATCCCTGCCTCCCTGCCTTGCTGCCTCCCTCCCTGCCTCCCCTGCCTCCCTCCCTGCCTCCCTCCCTGCCTCCCTCCCCTGCCTCCCTCCTCTGTCTCCCCTCCCTCGCCTCCTCTTCCCTGCCTCCTCTCTGCCTCTCTCCCTGCCCTCCCTCCTCCCTCCTGCCTCCTCCTCTCTACTCCCTCCATCCCTCCCTCCCTCCCTCCCTCCTCTCCTCCCTCCCTCCTACCCTCCCTCCCTCTCTCTCCTCCCTCCCTCCCTCCCTCTCCTCCCTCCTCCTCCCTCCCTCCCTGCTCCCTCCTCCTCCTCCTCTGCCTCCCTCCCTGCACTCCCTCCCGCCTCCCTCCTCCCTCCCTCCCTGCCTCCCTCCCTCTCTCCTCCTCCCTGCCTCCCTCCTCTGCCTCCCTCACCTGCCTCCTCTGCCTCCCTCCCTCCTCCCTCCCTGCCTCCCTGCCTCCCTCCTCCTCCCTCCCTCGCCTCCCTGCTCCTCTTCCTCCCTCCCTCCCTCTCCCTCCTCCCATCCCCTCCCTCCCTCCCTCCCCCTCCCTCCCTCCTCCCATCCCCTCCCTCCCTCCCTCCATCCTCCCTCCCTCACCTCCCTCCCTCCCCTCACTACCTCCCTCCACCCTCCCTCCCTCCCTCCCTCCCTCCTTCCCTCCCTCCCTCCTTCCCTCCCTCCCTCCCTTACTCCCTTACTCCCTTACTCCCTCCCTCCTCCCTCCCTCCATCCATCCACCCATCCCTCCATCCATCCATTCACCCATCCATGTGCAGCAATGAACAAGATTTCTTTGCCTTTCTAAGCCCACCTCCTTGTGCACTTTAACATCCGAGTGCCACACCGACACACATGCAACATCAACAGTATCTTGCAGCTGGTGTGTGTAGATAGACAATGCTCCTAAGAGAATATGTGACCATTCTTCCTGAATTCAGTTGCTAAAGGAAGACTGCAATCTTTTTTGTGCCAAAAACTGTGTATGATTGCACAACACATACTTTGCCATATTCCTGGCTCTGCCTTACTCGCATCTATATGGTTAAACCAATTTCATTGGTCATTGAGGAAATGCCTTTGAACTAGAAGCCAATGAAATTGTCTGTTCTCTGTAAACTAATGTTGCTAAGTTGCATAATAAAAGAGCTGTTTTCTGTTGAAGAAAATACCCATTTTCAGAACAAACAGGCATTAATCATCAACCACTGCACATATCATGATACCATTAGAAAATTTTATAAGGTAACTTGTTGCACTTTGTGATTCTTTTTCTTCTTCTTGAATGCCATCACACTTGGAGACCAGTTTCTGCTATGAAGTGTGCTGTCCTGCACAGTTGGTTCAGTGGTCCACACAGTCTTTGTGACACAGCTACTGGCTGTGGCCATAATTCTTCTCTTCACGTGCTGTGATGTTTGCAGTCCCGGAGAACGTGCTCGACTGTCTCTTCTGCTTCTCCACAAAATGGCGCGTTGCCTTTGGGGAAAGATGGAGTTTTGGGTGCACGTGGTATCTCAGCCTGCAGGGCCCTGACCTCAGTCAGAAGATTGTCACCTGATCTGGTCTGGACAGCTGGTGGTAGTTGCCCTTCGGCTGTTGTGTCCAATACAGAGATTTGATGATGGTGATCATCTCTGTAGCGGAGACTTCACATTGTTTTGTTGTTCTTTCTCTGCTCCCAATTGTTTGCTAGTTTGTTAGCTTCTTTATAACCGTATGTTCTATGGTGTGATGGAATCCATTGTAGAGGTGTTCTGAGACAATTTTTGATGAAGCACTAATCTGGAAATCATGTGAAGTATTGAGCCAAATCAGTTTGAGAGGACCAGTTGTGTATGTAAGCAGTTGCTGTCTCTGTTTTCATTTTTTCATCAAGTCTTGTTTGTGTGTCTTTTTTAATTTTTAGTTTTGACTTTTTGTTGTAGCACTTAATTTGTGTGGAAATGGGCCCACTCATTGTAAATTTGCATTGCTGTAAGGCTGCTTTCAGACCGACAAACATTTTCTTTCAGTTTTAAGTATGTGTTACAAACTTTAATCTTCCTGGATAAAATGACTGTGAAGAAAATACCTTAGTATCTCAGAGATTAAAAAGAATGCTTAAACATTTGCTTGCATTAAACAAAATCAGTTTGAAACATTGGATTTGATGTCCAGCTGCCAAGTTAGAAAAAAAATTCAAGTAGTTCAGCCAAAGTTAGTGATTCCATTTTGCAGGGGTGGGTTGGGAACCACTTTGTTGAGGTGAAGGATTTAGGAGTGCAACATCAATAATAAAAAAACAAACCCTGGCACCATTTTTGGGAGACTCTGCTGCAAAACACAATATCCTTTTTTCCCCAATGACCTGAAAGTTTTATTGGGGCCATGACAGGGAGGCGTGGCTGCCATGCCAAATTCATTCCTATCACACCTCGAGCCTGGAGGGGCCAGACAGAAATGTCAACAGAGTCAGTCCCACTCCACCGACTCACACTCCCTTTGGGTGCTGGCCTTGAAATATTCACAGCAGGGCACAGCAGGACCTCACCATGAGGAAATGTGACATCAACAAATTAGCACTGAAGGTGAAGGGGATGTCGGAGAGAGGGAGATTGCAAATTAATTTTTGAGGGAGTGGTGGGAGAATCAGGTGCTGGGACTTGCAGGAAGGCTGGGACTGGTGCCACAAAGAAGGGAGCAGGCTTGCAGAAGTCATGCAAGATGCATGGCCGAGGTGCTCATGGACCCTGCCCAAAGCCAATGTTTTGCCTTGGCCTGCACCATGGTCTTTCATTCTGTGTTGAGGGCCAAGGGGTTTTTGTGGAAGCAAGAAAGGGAGAGGTGTCATGGTTGCTGAGATTGAGAAAGTTCACCCTACTGACTGTGAGGTTCTTGAATTCAGAATTTGGATCCACAAGACTGCAGTCTCAGGTCTGTGGAGTGAGGTAGAGAATTGCTTTGCCAGAGATGGGTGATACTGTGCTGTAGCTGACTTGTGTGTTTGGAACAACTTGCTAGGACAATTTTTCTTTTCCTTCTTTTTTATAGTGTGGATTCTGAATAATTATATACAAATATCTCACTTGTGAAATTTATGTGACAGTCAAAGGATCAAACAAGTATTGCTTTTGAAACTAATAAAACTTTGTTACCCATTAGGCAAAAACAAACAAACATACATACAAACAAACAAAACTGGTGAGTCTGTAAGAGGGCTTAGCCTCCATTCCACTTTTGCCCGCCCTCCTGTAAGTTTTATTTGTGCGCCTGATGAAGGCTTTTTAGCCGAAAATTTGCGCTGTTTTACTTTTAATGTTTTATATTTGTTTAGTAAAATACGCGGCCATCAGAACCTCACCGTGTTTTAGACTTTTGCTTTAGTGCCGTGGCAGTCCCTTGTTTTAGACATACAAGTAGATGGTATGCAAAATATAGCCCAAACTTAAAATACCATTTTCTTGAAAAACTCTTTCATGGTACACGCATATTCAAAATGTCTTAACTCACCAACCATTGCTCGTATCATAACAATTGTTTGTATAAATTTGAAGGGCATTTAGTTTACTTTATGATGACCTAAAAACTGAAAATCATCAAATTCCGAGCGACTCATTTTGAGAGGACTGGTCCCAATTTTTCTTTAGATGGAATCAACGAGACAAACCACGTGACATGTCACATGTGGGTGTTAGGGGAGAATATTTGCACAGTATCATTTACGTACCGTCATCTCCCACCCAACCACTTACGTTTTTATTATGCACATTTAGCGAAAATAAAGTTGTCGGTGTTGAGGAGAATATTTGCACAGGATCATTTACTTACCATCATCTCCCACCCAACCACTAACGTTTTTATTATGCACATTTAATGAAAATAAAGTTGCCTGTTTTGTAGAACACCCAAGTGCGCTGAGGGTAAATGGGTCTGCCGCGATTCCTAAATGGCCAATTACTAGGAAAATCAAGACTTTATTTGCTCATATTCGAACCTGGTCTAGTGATTTTGTAGTCAGTTGCCTTGCTTAGCCTACTGAGGCTGAAAGGCCGTAGAGGTTCATTACCTCCGCTATTGAGGGTTTTTTCCCCCCACTCGGATCCCCCTGTGGGTTCGGGGTAAGAATTGACCCACCGTGTCTCCCTACGCGATTCGTAAGAGGCGAATAACTAGGGACACCGTGACTTGATTCGCATTCACTCTAAACTGTTCTAGTGATTTTCGTGCTTAATGGCCTTACATAGTCTACAAAGGCTGATAGGCCGTAAAACACCATCAATCAATCAATCAATCAATCAATCAATCCCCCACTCGGTTCGTTCTTTCGTTCGTTTGTTAGTTTTTCGGCAAAATAACTTCAAAAGTTCGCCGCTGAT
>JAWQFJ010034011.1:56610-61028 GCA_034096865.1 Theodoxus fluviatilis
AGCATGTTCATACTGTTGCAACCACAGTATTATTTATTCATTCATGCACATTCCAGAATAAATAGCGTGTTCATACTGTTGCAACCACAGTATTATTTATTCATTCATGCACATTCCAGAAAAAAAATTGCATGTTCATACTGTTGCAACCATAGTATTATTTATTCATTCATGCACATTCCAGAAAAAAAACTGCATGTTCATACTGTTGCAACTACAGTATTATTTATTCATTCATGCACATTCCAGAAAAAATAGCACTTTCATAGAGGAAACTTTGACATTTAAAAATAGTAACATAAGGCTTAGCAAAGCTAATGTGTTACATGATGTGCTGATGATTTTTCTCAGCATTCGCTTGAAAATTGTTTTGCTGACTAAAGCCTTGTTTCTTTTGCATGGTCACAAATGTGCTGATACACGCCATGGTGGTCTGTCTATTTTGATGAAGATATCAGTGGTTCAGTAGAAAAGATCTCAGTCCAAACCCAAATGCGTGGATGCTTGCATGTTACTGCATGTATGCACACACATACAAGCATACATGCAAACACATGCATGCATGCATGCACACACACACACATGCACGCACATACACACATACACACAAACACACACACACACCCCTCTTAGTATGACTAGTGGTTTGGGAAACCAAATCTTTTTCCAGTCAGCCATCAGGAGATACAGGGAAACTTAAGGTCATTTGCATCAATTAATCCTGTAATTTTTTTTCAAAACTTTCCTTCACTACAAGTTTCAATTCCTTTTGTTTTATCTGTTTGTGTGCATTGTCATTGCTTTGATGGAGACACACAGTCAAGGCACTCAATATTTATTATTTTTATTTTCTTCTCTTTTGTTTCAGATTTTTTGCACACTGATGGCAAGAGCTCTGCGGCCTTGAAAAGGACCATGTTTGGAGAAATCCTCGCAGGTGCATGCAGACAACGCATGAAGCAGTCAGAAAGGAATTTTATTTTAATTTTAGAATAACCATTTTTCCGTGGCACAGCAAGGATGCCAGGGAGCTGAATTACTTTGGAATAAATCATGGACACCAGTCCTGGCTGGTCGTGAGCACGCTATTCTTGATGCTCACCTCCGACTTCAACTGCAGCCCATTGTCTTTCATTCATGGCTGCACCTTTTGGAAGCTAGTCTGGAAGCACACAGCCAGCAACTTCAAGTACTTTCCTGTTGCATATTCATGACTGCACCTTCTGGAAGCTATTCTGGAAGCACACAGCCAGCAACTTCAAGTACTTTCCTGTTGCATATTCATGACTGCACAATTAAGAGAGCTATTTTCCACCCTGTCCCCGTGACTAGAAGTAACCTTGCAATGCTTATTCATGGCTACATTGACACAACTGTTCATGATGCAGATGACCATTGCAAAAAGAATCAAAAGGCAGGTGTACTTTTTTGCTAGAGAAACTTTTTTTTCTTCTAATAGCCATGAAATGCTACCATGAAAATCTGATTTTATGAAGTAGAATTGATGGGATTTGTAAAGGATGTTCTTGCTGTGACTATGCAAATAGCTGTAAGAAAATGGTTGTTTTATTGTTTTGTTTTCTCTCTCTCTCTCTCTCTCTCTCTCTCTCTCTCTCTCTCTCTCTCTCTCTCTCTCTCTCTCTCTCTCTCTCTCTCTCTCTCTCTCTCTCTGTGTGTGTGTGTTTGTGTGTGTGTGTGTGTGTATACATTTCTTAACCGTTTTCTCGTAGTCCAGAGCACTTTGATGGCAGGGTCCAAATTGTCATTGTGTCTGGGAAAAAGTAAAGTAATGACCCAAACTATGGTGGGTTTTGGGGAACCCTTGATAGGATGCGTTGGTTTACATGTGGCCATTGCTTTGTGTTCTTATTATGTAGAATTTATTGGATCAGTTTCACTTTCCACACAGGGGAAATTTGATCAATGCAATGACGTGCAATGTACATGAATGTAGAATCTCCTTTACATGGGAATTTAGCTTTGGGAATGTGGTTGGTGATGTTAACTTGCAATCTCGCATTGAGACCATTACATTGCTGTATATTGCTTTGTAATATGTGTACATGTATATTGCTTTGTAGTATGCATACATGCATATTGCTTTGTATTGCAGCAATGTTACCATCATGTGTGCTTTACTGTACATCTAAAAGTGTCGGCATTGAGTTCCACTGGGAAAGTTTGTTGACTGACCAATGCAACTACACATTATCACAGACAACAAGGATGCTTATGATCTCCAACAGACATGTTGTGCATGAGTAATCTGTAGAGAATGCAGCGGTGTGTGTGTGTGCATATGTTTGTTTGTGTGTGTGTGTGTGTGTGAATGTGTGTGCATGCATGCCAGCACATCTGTGCAGGCATATGTACATTAAAATGCAAGTGCATTACTTTATGTGATTTATTGTGGGAAAATCATCAAGTATCATCCTGAATATATAAACTTAGTTGGCTGCACTTGAAATGGGCTTAGTGAAAGGGATGTGAGTACATTTTGTCACCTTTACATTTGTATGTATCTAAAGTGGGCAAGAATACGGAATCGTTACATCTAATGCTTACTTTGTGAACTACAATGCTATAAATAATAACTCTGTCTGTGTGTGTGTGTGTGTGTGTGTGTGTGTGTGTGTGTTTTAGGTTTGCATGATGTATGATTAAAAGAGGAAAATTATTTTTCCATTTCTTTTGACTCTGTTTAGTCCTATAACACATTATGATACTCATGGTCATTGTGAAAGAGAATGGGATTCAGAGAAAGAGATCATTCTCCATCCAATCCAGCTCTTTTCTCATCCCCGCCACCTCTCCAAGCAGAGTGGTCATAAAACAATATCATTTCATTTCATTGTCGGGATGTTTGAAATGATACTTGAGCGTCATAAGTATCCTTTTCATACACTTTCCTGACATAGCCTCTTTGCTCTTCAATCTAATGATTACTTTGTATTGCTTGCTTATCTTAGGGCCAGGAAAGTTTTTCTGTGAGATCAGGGTATGAAAGTATAAGTATGATTAATAAAGATGTCTATTTATTCTGCTTCCAAATAGTGCCATGTTATTTTATGTGTTTTGTTTGGATGAATGTCCGTTAGGTCTTTCTTTCTTTCTTTCATTCTTTCCTTCTTTCTTTCCTTCCTTCTTTCTTTCTTTCCTTCTTTCTTTGTTTTTTTCCCTTAACCTTCTTTTTTTTCCTTTGTTTTTTCTTTGTCATTTCATTTGATTTCATTATTTCTTTTCTTTCTGTTTCTCTTCTTTCTTTTATCTCATTTCTTTTTATCTATTTTTCTTTCCCATTTCTTTTTAATGAAAATAATTGAGTGCAACCAAACTCAACCACAGACGGCTCTGGTGTCGATGATTTGAGCCAAGGGCCAGCTGCAGAAGCCATGGGAGCTGCAAAGAACACAGACTGCACCAAGGAGAGGAATGCCAGAAGGCACAGGTCACGTGCATTTCTCGGAGAACTATTAACTGCCGTAACAACGGTATGATATTGATACATACCGTGCTTTTCACATACGTCAGAATACACAAGTGCACTCTGAAGACAGTGCACGCTCTCCTCCCCTCTGGAAGATGTGCTGAAAGAATCTTAATCACAGGCTTTTCTGATGAAGGGAAAGTCAAAGGTCCCGCGGTTGCTGTCGTAGTCAAAACTGCGTTTTCCGAGAAGAGTAGCTGACCGAGAGTGAGTAACTTCTCATGATGGTGATGATGGGATGTCCCCTTTGCATGCTGGTGTGTTGTTTATGGGCATAATGGTCTTTGGGCTACAGGTTTGTTAGCGAGGACTAATTTCTTTTGGTAACTTTGCTTAGAGATTGCTCTGTTGCGCCAAAAACGCTCATGCTTGTTCGCGCGCATATGCGAGCGCACTCAGGCATACACACTCTTGCTGACAAACGCGAGTACACATATGTTGCACTCGGTCTCTTTGCAATATCCTGTTGTACCCCCTGTTGTTCTAGCTTGCGCCGGGAAGTCGAAGTTCACAAACGCTGGTGGTCGTTTTCGATCAACTTTATTCACGCACGGGTTGATACACAGCAGTGACAATCAGTAAACAGTATCGTCATAACAACCTCACTAAGCGCAGTGCAGCAGAGGACTCACTCCTTACAAAGGAGGACTCGTTTATCCTCTAGTTAAGCTCTCATCTTAACTCTGTCGTGTCTCTCTCGTGTGTCCTCCCTCTGGCGCTTTGTCGCGCTTATATACAGGGTTCGTACAGGTCATGGAAAACCTGGAAAGTCATGGAATTTTATTTTTCATTTTCCAGGCCTGGAAAGTCATGGAATTTCAACTTAGGTCATGGAAAGTCATGGAATTTAAGAAAGAAAAAAAGACGTTTTCTAGGCTGTGCTTCGCGCGATACTCTCAATGTAATTTTAAACGCTGAGCACGTCAGGAAA
>JAWQFJ010034013.1:0-30336 GCA_034096865.1 Theodoxus fluviatilis
TTTAAACAAAAACGCAAATAACTCAACATGCAGTATTTTTTATTGACACAAACATTACATTGCCAGAAACATGAATCTATTCAGAATGCAGCAAAACAAGTTTGAAGCCTTTGTGAGGTCATGATTGAGTTTGAGAGACAAAGTTTCTGAGACAGGTAGCGAAATTGGCCCTCTGCTCACCTCCGTACTTTTGACCATATATAAGTATAAAGGTACTATAAATAACAATTACCTGAATGCTGAGCTCTCTGTGGACTTGAAAAAGCTGAAGCGTGGCAGGGCATCTCTTCCAAGTTTCTCCCCACTCTTCTCTTCATTGGTCAGCACGTTCTTGCATGCAGTACCCATACCCAGAAGGTAGTGGGCGTTGCAGTGCAAAAACTCCAGCCCCTCGTCAGTCTGGAGAAGGAGGTGGCATTCAGCCTGCAGGCTCCTGCCAAACAACTTCATCACCGCTGCTTGATCAGTCATCACTGATGTCAAGCTGACGAGCATTTGAATGAACATCTCTTGGGCATCCGCTCCTGCGTAGATGTCTGAAATCTCCTCCAGCATTTGGATGGTAATGTCAACCAGAGCTGATGTATCCTCTGTAGCTACGGGAGTGAAGCCCAGGGAGAGGGCCCCTTCACTAGTGGTGACCTGTTGGCACACATATTTGACACCACTACGGCTGGTGCCGTCGATGTGCAGATCCCAATGGTCAGTCTTCTGCAGCACTTCAGCGACATGAGCCTTACTCAGGACATGCATCTGGTCTGCGAACCGGAGAGCACTTCGTTGTGAAGGCAAATCACTTTCTGGCATTCGGCCTTCACAGATGGTTTCAACAACAGTCTTGATGACAACCCCACACCTGTGTGCTGGTACTTTGCAGTCTCCCATCAAGGCCATGATGGCAACTTTGGCCTCCTTTTTGAAGTGACCAAGCTCATTCTTTAGTCGGATTATCTTGTCCTCATCTTCTTGTATTACAAGGGGAGCCGCTCTCTCTGCTACAACTTCCATTTTTTTTGCTTGGCTTTGTCCAGCTGGCGCTTTATTTCAGCTTTTGCAACCTGTTGCTGACGAAGCTTGTCTCTCAGTCCTCTCTCAACATCTGCTTTGTCTTGCAGTAGGTCTTCCGTTTGCTGCAGGTGTGTGCGCAGCTCCTCCAACTTGGTTTCTTTTCTTTGCAACTTCTTCTCCACACCCCTGTCTCTCACATAGTTTAGCTTCCTGGTGATTTTATCCACATGTTCATTCCTGGCAAGAATCTTCCGTTCCAGTTCAGACACTTTGATCTTCAAATTTTTCACATCTGCAAGAAGCTGGGCATTGGTGTCTTGAAGAGCCTTCAGCTCTAGCTGCTTGTCCTTGTTAAGTTCAAGTAATACTGCGCAGCACAACTCTAGTCTAGCAACATCGGCTTCCAATTCTTCCTACTTTCGCCTTGATGCCAAGAGCTGCCTGGCACTATCTGCTAGTTTCAGTGAGTGATCAGGTATAATCGTGTTACCTGCTTCCAGAAGAGGATCAGACGAACAAGCAGATTCTGATGATGGCGCAGGAGAGGAGGGTGTAACTTGAAAAGGAGAAGAAAGAAGAAAGTTGTTGTAAGCTTCCTTTCCGGCTGGTCTCGATGCGTTGGATTGGAGCTTTGCGTTCTTCTTGGTGAATTTCGCCACGGCTTTTCTGATATTTGGCTCTGAAGAACTGGTGCCAGTCAGATGACACCACCACTTGCACACATCTCTGTATGTGCCATTCTCTTTTTGCTTTAGATTAAGATCTTTCAGCAGACCAAAGGTAGGGTTGAGGCACTGAGACACAGGTAGTCCTTCCAGAATGGTTACCCTATCTATGCCCTGCAAAAAAGGTCCAAGGTCATGCAGCTGGAGTGTGACAGCTGGAGCAGAAGGCGGAGGAGGAGTTAGTCTCTGTTTGGCTTTTGTCGACACCAGCAAGGACCTCAGTCTCCAAACAGGTGATGTTGGGAACAGCTTGTTGAGGAAGAATGCTGCCTCATCAAAAGTCTTTCCTCCTTCTTCTCTAAGTTGAAGAATATACAGCAACAGTTTGTCTGTCAGGGGGACGATGAGAAGGTTAGGGCGTCTACCCTTTCCTCTTGCAAAAAACACTGCCTTTAATTGCTGACCACTGCATCATCTGCACAAAAAAAACAAAAGATAATATTAATAATTAATATTAATAATAACACTTGAATTATGATATATTGAAAACAAATATTTATGAGGTTTAAACTTGCTTCAAAAAAATTTTTGTTGAGCGAATTTAATAAACCACGCCTAAATAATTTGTTTACTTCCAGAACTAAAACTTTTTTTTATTTTTATTTTTTAATCAGTTTATTGGGTCTAGAAAATACATAAGAAGGACAAAATTACAAGGAAAGCAAAACAAGAAAGAGACGAAAATAGCATCAATAATATGAATATCAACACCACAATATCATCATCATCATCATTATCATCACCAGTATCATCACCATCATCATCATCAGTTACGGGTTGGGGGAGACTGGGAGAGGAGAGAAGGTGCATAGACAGAGGTGGCATGGGTCCCTCATTGGGTTGGATTTGAGGGAAAAACAAATGTCTGAGCTAATCCTACGAAAACAAAATTGGAAAGTACCAGAACTAAAACTTAGTGACACTACAATACAGTTTCACAAGCCTACGTCAGTGCGTGAAAAAATTACCTCCCCTTGTTTTACTATCAGAGGATTTCCTAGTTAATCTCATCACTTACTGCCATAAATCAAATAAGACATGTTTATAAATAATTGATCTTCAAGTTTAAATGTGAATGTATCACTAAGAACTCGAGGATTTGAAGAAAACGTTGATCAATCGAATGAAATTAGCACTTCTGGTACGAGGAAAAAAAAAAGAACTTGACGTCCGCGGAGCACTCGGTTCAACTCACTTATTTCATCACAGTATTTCGAATTTTGATCACAATACTATAATAGACTTGTCTCTAAAATGATTATTTAAGATTGAAATGCAAGAAAATGATTGCAGACTTACCGATCTCGCAAGAATCTTCACTCACAATCGAAGGGTCGCACTCGGTTTCTTCGTCCGCCATGTTGTGAACGAAATCGTAGTCGGATGTTTGAACTTCGTGAATGGATACTTTGTTTCATTGGCTCGCGTGATGCTGACACATCATGAATAAATTAACCTTGTATCTCATTCGAACGAGAATAGATTCTTCTTTATTTTTCTCTCCATTAAGTCCCGAAATATTGCGTATTTTCTTCAGAATCTGCGAAAAACTACCATACTTTGTAGAAAAATTGAAGCCGCGTCCACAGTTTTTGGTTTAAAAAATTGGTAATGGCACCATTAGAAAGAGGGTGCTCACGTGATCATTTTGATACTAAATTTATCTGTGTAGTGCATGTGTCAGTGCCATCATAGGTAGAAGATTAAATGCAAATGTAATTTTTCGCTTATAAAGGTTTTCAATGCAAGGTTGGATAATTAAAGCATGCAGCACATCAGGCCACCCTTATCTTACCCACGGATGCAGAGGACTGCATAGACGTTATTGACGCAGCGGCCATTTTGAAATCGAAAACGAGACTCTGTTGCAAATTTATTTGATGGCGTCCAGCGTCTATGGCGAAACCGAAGGCTTCATCATCACATAGACACTGCTGTGTTCCTTATTGCGAGAACAATGATCGACATGACGAGAACGCCAGACTGTCCTTTTTCACATTCCCCACAGACAAGAAGCAGAAGGAACTATGGATCTGGAAGATTCGGCGTGATCCTGACGAAAAATTCAAGGTAACAAGAGCTTAGTTAGATCTATGTCTTGTAAAAGCAAAAAAAAAAGTTAAATCATCTAAACAGAACATTCAAGATCCTCATAAAAACACCATATTTGTCATATCTTTTCATCAACTCAATTACACTTCTTACGAAATAAAGTCATTTCTACAACTTGAGATACGAATATAAGCGACAAGTCTTCAGATAGTGCCTCACGAGGAGCGCACATGTTTGTGATGTAAAACGTGACCTTCATTACAGTATTACACTACGAGTGATCTTATCCGATACCAGTTGATGTTTTACCACTCTGCTAAGATTATAATACAACCTTAGGAATATTTGTTTTGGACCTTTTACTGGTGAACGTATTGAATCTATGGCTAGAACTAGAAGAATAATAACACAGAAAGGCATCTTGTTTTTTGTTTTCTTTCTCTCTTTTTTAAATTGAAAATACAGTGAAAAATCAGCATGCATGCCCCTTTTTACTACTGAAAAAAGTATATCAGAAACACCTTGTTGCACATCTAATCTACAGCACAAAAAAGCAAATCTCTACAATTAAAACGTTTCCAGTGCTGAATCATATTTGTGGGAGTAATGACATCCTGTTCATGCAGCATTTTCCATGAGTGAACAAGCCAAAGGAAAAACTTAATTAAAAAAAAAGTGGGACTGGCCGAAATGAGAATCTACCTCAGTTCAGTATCTGTGTCAGTATTCCCATAACTGATGTGATTTCTCTCACTCAGATTAAGTTTTATTCCTTTTCCCCCTCCTTCAAAGCTCTTGCCAGCCTCCCACACTTCTTTGATGTCTATCATGGTGCAGCTGCAGCTTTAATTCACAGTACATTTCACAACCCAATAATCATCCTGTGCAACACAGCCTGGAGTGGTTATTCTTCTCCCTTCCCTTTACAACATTCGTGACAAATTTGTCATAGAAGTCAGAGTCAATCTCTGAACCCTCACACTTGATGTTTGGCTGGTGCTGCTGACACTATCATCAAAGATCGTGTATTCAGTAAGAATAACTCTTCTGTCCGACTAGACCACTGTGGGATCATGCATTCTAGCAATCACAGAATGGGAGTAGAACGATCAGGTCGGTTCCTGACACTTGCAGGGTTAAACTTTAGAGGCGATAGCAGGCAAAAAGAATGAAAAGAAAAACTCGTCAAGTTTTGCTTTCATGCTAATCCACTTTTGAGCATCAAACTTGATGCGTTCAAGGTGGAAGTCATCTCTACATACGACCAAAAAGTCACACCATTTCAGACCAGTGACAGCCATCTAGCCCATAACTTGATGGTAGTATGGTGTTCCTGGTTTGAGTTTGAAACCATCAGCCATTTTCTTCAGGTAGGGACAGTGTGGATAGGAGTCATGGCTGGGACATTTTATCTCCAACAGTCCGAAAGGTGGGTCAGCTGAGCCATCATACACCTTTCTGTCTGGTGATGCCCCCAGGTGTGGTGCACTGATATTGATATGGAAACCAGTTCTCAGCACATTATGCCCTGTCAGTTCTGCGTACATTTTAGCAGCAGCAGGCTCCCTTTCTAGGCCGTCCTTCATTTGCTTTGTCTGAATCCCCTTGTTCTTCAACAAATCAGTAGCCAACTTTTCATGGGTAGCTTTTCGTACAACCACTCTGTGGAAATTACTAGCAGTAAGTCTGTTCTTTCTTAGGCTCGTCGTACACTAGGCGTCCATTGTGACGCAAGCTGCTTGCGTCCTACGACGCTTGGCCGCTAGCTGTGAGCCGCTTGCGTCATCATCTCGCACACTCGCAGCTTGACGCGAGCGGCACTTGCCATATTTGGAAAGTCTCGCGCAGAAACCGAGACTGACCGAGAAAACAAAGATGGCGGAGTTCGAAGATGTTGATCTTGATAGCGAAGACGAGGATATGATACTGATTGCATGCGCATGTATTCTATTCAGTCTACAGTAGTGCCCCAGAGAGACACAGAGAGAGAGACAGAGAGAGAGACAGAGAGGGGGGGGGGGGGGGGGGGGGGGTGGGGGTGGATGAAAAATACATATACTCTGTGACTGTTGTCAAAAGCTACTCTTCTCATGATTTTTGACTCACATGCGAAGCAAAAGTGAGTCTATGTACTGAGCCGTGTCGTCCGTCCGTCCGTCCGTCCGGGCGTCCGTCCGTCCGTCCGTCCGTCCGGGCGTCCGTAAAAAACTTAAACGTTGGATTTTTCTCGGAGACTATTAAGTCTATCAACACCAAATGTGGCATGATGGTGTATGATGACAAGGCCTCAAAAAACATACATAGTGACTTGACCTTGCTTCAAGGTCAAGGTCACAGGAGCCATAAATGTGGTCTCAAAAACAGTCATTTTTCACATTTTTCCAATTTTCTCCCACGTTATTGAGAATGGCGACCTTAGCTACAAGTGGTATATAGGTCAAAGCAAGCCCTATCTTTTGATACCAGTTTGGTTGACCTTGCTTCAAGGTCAAGGTCACAGGAGCTCTTCAAAGTTGGATTGTATACATATTTTGAAGTGACCTTGACCCTGAACTATGGAAGATAACTGTTTCAAACTTAATAATTATGTTGGGCACATGTTATACTTTCATCATGAGACACATTTGGTCACATATCATCAAGGTCAAGGTCATTTTGACCCTTATGAAATGTGACCAAAATGGGGTAGTGAACCACTAAAAGTGACTATATCTCATGGTAGAAAGTGCCAATAAGCACCATTGTGCTTCCTATGTCTTGAATTAACAGCTTTGTGTTGCATGACCTTGGATGACCTTGACCTTGGGTCAAGGTCACATGTATTTTGGTAGGAAAAATGTGTAAAGCATTTCTTAGTGTATGATGTCATTGGTAGGTTTAGTTGTTTGACCTTGACCTTGAAGGTCACCTGAAGGTCAAGGTCATATAAAGGTCAAGGTCAAGCATGTGAGTCGTATGGGCTTTGCCCTTCTTGTTATTAAAAGCAGTTGAATGCTCTATGAAGAAATTATCAGAGCAGTGGTATTCAACATACGTTCCGTCACATGACCATAGCCACAATGATGATTGATAGTGCAAATATTTAACAACCAAGTAACTACGGTCAAAACAAAAATTGAATAGTACTGATTATTACCAAGTCATTTGTTCATTGCAGACGACAGCACTCATCAAATATTTGGAAGGGGTTACAAGTGAGCAACAAGCAAGCAGCAAATATGTAATTCAAGTAAATGTAACTTTTTGTAATGTAAGAGCTGTTTCTTCTCTTCTCTGAGGTAATAACAACAAAAAAGGTGACACGTGCACAATATCACTGCAATGTAGATTAGAAATTAACACTCCGACACGTTGGGAGCCGTGAAAATTCTAGGCTACAATGCAGTGTGTGGATTACTTCTAATCATCTCAGTTCCGAGTTCAGTTTCTGCAGGACCTTCGACTTCGTAGAAAACTTTATCACCCCTTGTAATGGCATCACTGTTTTTAACAGCTAAACTACGGAGATAAAAGATACATCAGCACTGCATCATTTGAATAACATGTTTAATCGAACGCTGACGAAAACTATGCCGAAATTTCAAACTTACCACTCCAGCCTTTCTTCATCTCCACCCCAATCCACAGGAGACTCTCCCGGGTCTTGTCACGATCAAATGGCCACGTCCAAGCGTCTAGGCGCTCGGAAATAGAGACGACCCTACTTCCAAGCGCCTGACGCTTGGACGCAAGCGGCTGGGCGCGGGCAGCCGAATCAGCCGGCGGCTACCCTCGCACACTGTACTGCGCGTTCAAAATACGCCAGCTGCTTGGCTGCTTGGCTGCTTGGACGCCTAGTGTGCGACGGGCCTTAGGGACCGGTTCTATTTTCTCAGTATTTCAAGTGAAAAATTTCGGCCCCTTCAACCAATGGGAATGCTCCTTGCCTCTACCCGTACCTCCTACTATCGTACAAGTCAATGCCATTTTTTCTTCGTTTTTCGCATGCAAAACGCTCGTTTGTAGAATTACTGACACACATTCAAAGAAACCATTTGCTAAGAACAGTACTGATTTTTCAAAGCTCTGTGTAGAATGTTTCAACAGTTCCTTTAAATCGCAGCGTTATTCAAATCCAGACTTGCGTCGAAGCCCGAGGTGCATGTCGGAGCTCGGGCCAGTGACAGAGATACTTGATGCAACATGACCTATCAAGCGCAGAACTCATGGCTTTCGCTCTTTCTCATGCTATGGCCCTCAACTGTGGAATTCTCTCCCTCACAATATCCGACACTCTACCTCCATCTCTTCCTTCAAATCCAACCTCAAAACCTACCTTTTTCAGCAATATTACTTGTGAATTCGTTAGAATCCTGCCGCAACCCCCCCCCCCCCCCCCTCCTCTACCCCCACGTACATCTTGACATCTGTGTAAATATTTGTATAGTATATTGTCAGTCTGACTGTGTACATCGGAATGCATGTGTTTGACTATGACTGGATGACTAAATGTATAGACTGTGTATTGTATGTTTATTTTGTATATGTATGTATATATGTTACGCGCTTAGAACCTCGGGAAAGGCGCTTTATAAGTACAATAAATTATTATTATTATTATTATTATTATTATTATTATTATTATTATTATTATTATCAAGTCGTGGGGCTCGGTGGCCGAGTGGTCAGCGCGCTGGACCTGCAGTCGCTTGCGGCCAGTGGGTACGGCGTTCGAAGCTGCGCGGTTCCCAGAGTTGCATCCTTGAGCAAGATGCTTAACTCGCATTGTTTCTCCCAACCCAGGAGTAAAACCGGGTACCTGTGAGGGCAATGTTGGCAAAAACGTTGTGCGATTAACCCTTGTATGCGGCCAAGCGCCAGCATCGGGTTGGAATACTCCCCAGGGAGCGGAGTTGGTGCTGGTACCTGACTGTGTGCGTCTTAAATGTCTGTCACTATGTTTGTTGTGAGGGACCAGTGAGAATTGATCAAGATGCCCAGTGATCAGGGGGTAAAGTGTAAGCGGTTTGAGACCCAGACAAAGGGTGTAAGTCGCTATAAAAACCGCACCTTTACCTTTAATGTAGCCGAGAGGTTCAAGACATTTCACAGTGTGTGAACAACCCAACAATTTCTGGATGAGAGAAATAGAAACAGCGCGTTTTTGTAGCACCGTGTGCGGCGGCCATGACGGTGAAGGGAGATTGGCGTCTTTGCTCTAGACCGTTACTATGCGCCACATGCACTCCCGTAGCAACAAGAATTATTATGTTCAAATCTTTCTTGAGCATTGACCATTTCATTTTGAGTTCCCTCTTTATGTCATTGGTCGTATGACTTTGTGTTAATTGTGTGCTGCACATATCCTGCTGGCGTTTTCGTCTCTTGGGTGTGTTCTAACCGCGTGTAGTACCCGAAGTAAACCTGGTCATGGCGGACGTGTGTTCGGGGACAGTTGCGTACGAATAGGCGGAAGTGGGACTTAGCGGACGTATGTTCGGGGACAGTTGCGTACGAACTTGCGGACGTATGTTCGGGGACAGTTGCGTACGAGCTTGCGGAAGTGGGACTTAGCGGACGTATGTTCGGGGACAGTTGCGTACGAACTTGCGGAAGTGGGACTTAGCGGACGTATGTTCGGGGACAGTTGCGTACGAACTTGCGGACGTATGTTCGGGGACAGTTGCGTACGAGCTTGCGGAAGTGGGACTTAGCGGACGTATGTTCGGGGACAGTTGCGTACGAACTTGCGGAAGTGGGACTTAGCGGACGTATGTTCGGGGACAGTTTCGTAAGAACTTGCGGAAGTGGGACTTAGCGGACGTATGTTCGGGGACAGTTGCATAAATTGGCGGAAGTGGAGCCGATCATGAAAATTACAGCCACGATTCTCCGCGACTCCCAAACAAATGAGCAATCCTGTGTGACCAATCCAGACACAGCTTTGCTCTACTTTGACCAAGTATACACCAGACTGCAAAGAACACCATCACCAAAGTCTACTTCAAACTGGGACACTTGGCAAACCCCCAAAATCAATTACGCAAAGTCAAAACTTCCACGCAAGAAGCCGAAGCTTCGCCCTATCAAAATGCGCATGTGGAAGCAGCTGTCGTCTTGCTCCACGTCATGTACTGTCGACAGGTGTTTGGTTTTTTGTTTAACTGCTACAGCTTCTTTTGAAACATCATGCGAGCTGTGCATCAGATTGCGAGAATGCAATGTGCAGAATCAGCCTTTTTCCAGACTAGGAAAACTTCCAACGATGCACAAGTGGAATCCGACGAAGATAACGTTCTATATTTGCCGGAAATAACTGTATCATTTTACGATGATTGCGTTGCCCGCGGTATGCGATGTCACTCCACGAGTGGAATACGCATCCTTACTGACGGAGGCGCTCCACCGTCGCCAGACAAGCAGGCTGTAAGTAGCAACGCCACGGACAAGCAGGCTGTCAGTAGCAACGCCACAGACAAGCAGACTGTAAGTAGCAACGCCACGGGCAAGCAGGCTGTAAGTAGCAACGCCACGGACAAGCAGGCTGTCAGTAGCAACGCCACAGACAAGCAGACTGTAAGTAGCAACGCCACGGACAAGCAGGCTGTAAGTACCAACGCCACAGACAAGCAGGCTGTAAGTAGCAACGCCACGGACAAGCAGGCTGTAAGTAGCAACGCCACGGACAAGCAGGCTGTAAGTAGCAACGCCACAGACAAGCAGGCTGTAAGTAGCAACGCCACGGGCAAGCAGGCTGTAAGTAGCAACGGCACGGACAAGCAGGCTGTAAGTAGCAACGCCATGGACAAGCAGGCTGTCAGTAGCAACGCCACGGACAAGCAAGTTGTAAGTAGCAACGCCACGGACAAGCAAGCTGTAAGTAGCAACGCCACAGACAAGCAGGCTGTCAGTAGCAACGCCACGGACAAGCAAGCTGTAAGTAGCAACGCCACAGACAAGCAGGCTGTAAGTAGCAACGCCACGGACAAGCAAGCTGTAAGTAGCAACGCCACAGACAAGCAGGCTGTCAGTAGCAACGCCACAGACAAGCAGACTGTAAGTAGCAACGCCACGGACAAGCAGGCTGTAAGTACCAACGCCACAGACAAGCAGGCTGTAAGTAGCAACGCCACGGACAAGCAGGCTGTAAGTAGCAACGCCCCGGACAAGCAGGCTGTAAGTAGCAACGCCACGGACAAGCAAGCTGTAAGTAGCAACGCCACGGGCAAGCAGGCTGTAAGTAGCAACGCCACGGACAAGCAGGCTGTAAGTAGCAACGCCATGGACAAGCAGGCTGTCAGTAGCAACGCCACGGACAAGCAAGCTGTAAGTAGCAACGCCACGGACAAGCAAGCTGTAAGTAGCAACGCCACAGACAAGCAGGCTGTCAGTAGCAACGCCACGGACAAGCAAGCTGTAAGTAGCAACGCCACAGACAAGCAGGCTGTAAGTAGCAACGCCACGGACAAGCAAGCTGTAAGTAGCAACGCCACAGACAAGCAGGCTGTCAGTAGCAACGCCACGGACAAGCAGGCTGTAAGTAGCAACGCCATGGACAAGCAGGCTGTAAGTAGTGTTGCACTCTAGCAATCTTCTGATGTACGGGGGTTCTCCTGGCTTGCGCTAGGATATCGATGACAGACACCGGTGGTCGTTTTGAATCAACTTTACTCACACACTGAGGAAAACACAGTGGTGAAAATCAGCATACCATAATGATAACTGTAATAACGACTAGCAGCTTTACTCTGCTACCGAGGCTCGCTTGTCCCACGTTGATGATAAGCTCTCACCTTATCATCAGTCGTACTTGCTGCTCTCCCTCCATCTCGTTTTCTCGCTGCTTCTCCACAAACACCCGCGGTCTAGATTTTCCAGAGAGCCAACCGCCCCAATCTTCGAAGCTCGGGTCGTCTTCGAATCTTGGGACGTCTTCGAATCTCGCAACGTCAACACAACTGACGTCGCGTCACACAACATGCTAATTTGAGCATAAACTCGGTCGCGGGTCAAGGCCAACGACCTGACCGATACGCAGAATAAACCGTGCCGCGATACTCGAGTATAATCGAGAACTCTCGCAACATAGCTCTCTCCCCAAAGACCGAAACGACCTCGTCGGTCTCACTACATGTACACTCACAATTAAATCTACAAGACACCACAAACCAACATCTAAAAAATACACAACTAGCAACAACACCACCATCAACAACAACAACCAAATGCCGGGAAAAGTCAACTCACAGTCCAGGTAGTCCATGAATTTACAAAATGAGTGGCATAGATGTAGAAACCTGACACATGGGCGTAAGCTTCCTTGCGGTAGCTTTTGCTCAGTCCATGGGGTCAATATCTGCAAGACCACTGTCCACACTGTCACTGAAAAGTACAGTATTCCTCACATGAAACGAGATGGGCGCATCACACGCCGCCCTCGCCGCGTGTATGTCTCTCTGTCCTCAGGGGTCGCTTCATCCTCGCTCCCGTCTTCCGAGGAAGGCCCTGATACAGCGTCTCTCTCTGCGGGTTCGTCGTCATCGGTTGGATCAGGGTGGCGACGTGGTGACTGCCACCAGTCCGGCGGCAGGTCTCCCTGGTACCTCCAGAGGCGGGCACGGTTCACTATCCGGGGGCGGGCGCGAGGGTGTTGCTGGATGCGGTACACCCCTTCATGCACCTTGCCCATCACCTTGTAGGGTCCGGTCCACGGTCGGGCTAGCTTGGTGGTGCACCCCCTCTTGACCCGTGGATTGTAGTACCAGACAGCGGTACCCTCAGAGAAAGTCTGGTCGTCGGCCTTGCGGTCGTACCATGTCTTCATTCGATCTGCGCTCTGCTGCAGATGTGTCCTTGCGGACCTTTGTACCGCCTGCAGTGTATCCTGGAGTCGCGTTACGTACTGGGGCACGTCACGGGGGATATCTTCCAATGGCCGTGGCAGCACCAAGTCAGCTGGGAGCCTTAGCTCTCGTCCAAGCATCAGTCGACTGGGGGAGATGCCTGTAGCCTCCTGGACTGCTGAGCGGTAGGCCATTAGAGCGAAGGGCAGGTGCTGCTCCCAATCCCTCTGGTGGTCGCTGACACATTTAGAGAGGCACCCGACCAGGGTCCGGTTGTATCGTTCCACCATGCCATCTGACTGGGGATAAGCTGGCGTCGTGCGGGTCTTGTGAATTCCCATCAGACGGCAGGTTTCCTGAAAGACCGCCGACTCGAAGTTTCTCCCCTGGTCCGAGTGCAGCTCCAAGGGCAGCCCAAAACGGGTGAAGAAACCCTCCACCAGAGCGCTGGCCACTGTCGTCGCCTCCTGGTTGGGGAGGGGGTATGCTTCGGGCCATTTGGTGAAGTAGTCCATGGCTACCAGAACATAATGGTTGCCAGACTCGGTCTCTGGAAGGGGGCCCAAGATGTCAACAGCTACCCTCTCCATCGGTGCTCCTGACAGGTAGATTTGGGCAGGGCCATGACGGTGTCGGCGGGGTCCTGTCCGCGAAGCACAAATATCGCAGCGTCGGCACCAGTCATCCACAGCGGTGCGCCTCCCGACCCAGTAGTACCGCTCGCAGACTCTCTGGTACGTTTTCTTCCGCCCAAAATGGCCGGCTGCTTGGTTGTCATGCAGTTGTTTCAGTGCTTCTTCCTGCAAAGTCTTGGGCAAAACCGGGAGTAGGCGATGGGTATCTCCTCTCTCGTTCACCCACTTCCGATGCAAGGCTCCATCTTTCAACTGCAGGGCATCCCACTGGTTCCAGTATGCCTTTGTCACGGGGCTAGTGGCGGCAACATCCCTCCATGCTGGGCGAACGGGGCTGTCCTCCATCCAATGCACGATGGGCTGCAGGTCCGAGTCCTGTCGCTGTGTGGCAGCCAGCGATGTCCCTTGTATGGTGATCTGTCTTAAGACGCCACAGCATGGCTCCAAAGGCACCTGTTCCTCCTCGTGCTTGACTGCACGAATGCAGGCTGTGCAGTCACAGGGGCGGCGAGAGAGTCCATCGGCGTTGCCATGGCTCTTACCGGGGCGGTGGAGGATCTTGAAGTCGTATTCCTGGATCCTTTGAAGCCATCTTGCCCATTGGCCCTCTGGGTCCCGGAACCGCATGAGCCACTGCAGGGATGAGTGATCCGTCCTCAGGGTGAACCGTCGGCCATACAGGTACGTGCGGAAGTGGGAGAAGGCCCTGACGACGGCTAACAGCTCCCTTCTTGTGACGCAATATCGGCGCTGTGAGCGTTCAAGGCGAGCGCTGTAATAGCCGATGACCCTCTCCTCACCATCCTGCACTTGCGATAGCACTGCTCCAAGTCCTGCGTCGCTGGCGTCTGTGTCGAGGATGAAAGATTCCTCTCCCCGGGGGTAAGCTAGGACTGGAGAATCTGTGAGTCGACGCTTCAGTTCCTGGAAGGCCTCCTCGCACTCGGGAGTCCACTGGAATAGACTCTTCTTCCCCTTCATTCGATGTAACGGAGCGGCGACTTCCGAAAAACCACGCACGAACCGCCGGTAATAATTGCAGAAGCCCAGGAAGCTGCTGACTTCTGTGATGTTCCTGGGCGCCGGCCAGTCTTGTACGGCACGGACCTTTCCAGGGTCGGTGTGGATGCCCTTGGCCCCAACGACGTGACCTAGGAAGGTGACCTCCCTCTGAAACAGCCGGCACTTCTTGGGGTGGAGTTTCAGCCCTGCCTTCTCAAGCCGTTGGAAGACGGCCTCCAGGAGACGAAACTCCTCATCAAGTGATGCGGCATACACGATCACGTCGTCCAGGTAGACAAGGACACCTCTCTGCAGGAGGTCTTGGAGGACAGTCTCCATGAGGCGTTCAAAGGTGGCTGGCGCATTGCACAGACCAAACGGCATCACGGAAAATTGCCATAACCCTCCATCCATGCAGAAGGCTGTCTTTTCCCGATCCCCATGTTCAACCTCAACCTGCCAGTACCCACTTTTCAGGTCCAAAGTGCTGAACCACTTAGCACCTGACAGGGCCTCCAGCGTAAGGTCGATCCGTGGCAGGGGATGGGAGTCCTTCTTCGTGACGTCATTCAGCCTGCGGTAGTCCACGCAAAATCTGAGGGAGCCATCCTTCTTCTTGACCAGCACGACAGGAGATGACCAGGGGCTGTGGGAGGGTTCGACGACACCCTGCTCCAGCATTCTCCCGACTTCCTGTCGTGCTGCCTCTCGACTAGCGAGTGGGACAGGCCTAGGGGCTTGCTTGATGGGTCGTGCTCCTCCCACGTTGATGGAATGGCGTACAAGGTCTGTCCTACCATCGTCGTGCTCGCTCAAGGAGAAGGCTCCTACGTGATCCCTCAGGAGGTTAGTTAGTCGAGTCCGGTCAGTAGTGTCCAGTTCCTTAGTTCCTTCTGCCATCATGGTTTGCAGGGCGTCTGGGAGCATAGTAGCCCGGTCATCTCCTGCCTGTCCCGCCGTCATGGCCACCTTGAGGAGGCGCATCGATGGTGCTTGTGCGCCTCCGATCTGCACAGGTCGTCCATTAATAAGTAGGAGAGACCGTCCCCAGTCTATCACACAGCAATGCTTTCGCAAAAAGTCTATCCCCAGGATGACGTCATCTTCCACATCGGCGATCACGAAGGGGTGAGAAACAACTAGCTCACCGGCCTTCACCTTCACTGTCACGACGCCGTGCACAGGGATCGGTCTGTGCATGACGTCAGTGAGCACCATCGCTGATTCCTCTCTTCTCTGGAAGGGGTACAGATCAGTCTTTATCACAGAAATGGTCGCTCCTGAGTCGATCAGTGCCTGATGACGGTTGCCGTCGATGTGAACTTCAATCGCCGATCCTCCAGGGTCCACGCGGACACCCTTCAACCGATGACTGATGCGATGTGGGGCGGTGGAGGCAGAGGACGCCGGGCTATGCCCCTTAAGCCCGGCGCATCCTAGTTTTCCTGGGCTGTGGTGGCTTTCTCCTTCCTCTGTGGACAGCGGCGAGCGATGTGGCCTATCTTATCGCAATTATAGCATCTGATCTGCCCTTGCTGTCCGTCCTGACGGGAAAAGCGGTTTTGCATCTTCTCCAACAGTTCCGCCATCAGCTGGCGAAACTGGGTCAGAGAGAGAGTGTCGCCATCACCCTCCGGCTTCTCCTGGCTGCCAATGGCTCTGATCCGGTGAGGGTGAGATGCTCGCTGGGCCGCTTCCTCGCGTTGAGCGATAGCCTCGACACGGAGAGCGATGTTGACTGCTTCCGCCAAGGTAGAGGGAGCCAACACCTGTACTTGGTGTTTCGCTTCGTCGTCGGCGAGGGCATCTACGAACTTCTCCCGCGCCAAATCGTCGATTGCCTCCCTGTTAAAGGCAGGGTGCGCTCGCCTCACCAGCCTCTCGATATCAGCCGCCAACTCGATGAGGGACTCTCCCTTTTTCCGCTTTCTCGTGTAGAGTGCTGCCTTAGCCTGGTCTGCATTTCGGGAATCTTGGAACCTGTCACGGAGGGTCCGAACGAGGGCAGTGTAGTCGTTCCTGCCTTCGGGTGGGATGGTTTCCAGGACTGTCAGCGCTTGTCCCGTCAAGCTGGAGATCAGGAAACTTGCTTTCTCCCGTTCTCCCCAACCGTTGATCTGCGCGGTCACCTCGAACTGGATGTGATAGGCATCCCACGGTGCCTTCCCGTCGTACGTTTGTGGCCGCTGCACTGGACGACCGGCTGGGGGGTATGCCTCTTCCTGATTTGAGACGAACGGTGACGCTTCAGCTCGAAGTTGCTTGGAGGTCCGGTGGTTCTCTTGGGTGTAAAGTCTGGCTGGATAGGAGAGGCTTGTTTTTGTTTCTTCTTTCTCGACCAGCCTTCTCTCCAGTCTGCAGATGACGGTGTCGAGCCGGGTTATTTCCCCTTCGAGGGAGTGGAGGCGTTGTGCTTCTTGCTGAAGGTTAGCATCAATGCGATCTACCTCCTCTCCCAGGTGAAAGCTTACTGCCTTGATTTCCCTCTGCAGTCCTTCTGTCCCGACTTTGATGGTTTGCAGCAACTCTTCCTGACGCAGGCGATCTGCCTTCTCCTCTGCCTCCTTCCGCTTGCGGTCTGCTTTCTCCTCTGCCTTCTCCCGCTCGCGGTCTCGTTTTTCCTCCTCCTGGGCTTCTCTCTGCTGTCTCTGTTGTTCGAGCAGAAGTCTCATCATCATTGCGACATCTTCTGTTGGTTGCAATGTCGCCTCCGCGCATGCAGCAGATCGGGTTACGCGCTTTTCGCCGTCCATTTCCGTCGCAAACTGTCACTGCTTCGACTGTTTCCCCGTCTGTGGAACCAATGTTGCACTCTAGCAATCTTCTGATGTACGGGGGTTCTCCTGGCTTGCGCTAGGATATCGATGACAGACACCGGTGGTCGTTTTGAATCAACTTTACTCACACACTGAGGAAAACACAGTGGTGAAAATCAGCATACCATAATGATAACTGTAATAACGACTAGCAGCTTTAATATAAAAAATAGAATAGAATTCTTCGGCTTGCTTAGGCGTCCAGGGCCTATCGCCGATTCTGGTAGTTCTCTGGCTGTATTTTTATTGTTCTTATGGATAAAGAAAAAATTAGAGAGAAAAAAAAGGCCTAATTGCTGTGCATCATCTGCGCCAGTGGTTCCTCCAGCTTGAACATATATCCTTGTAGATGCTTGTCCACTCTGTTCTTGAACGAGTTCAGGCTCGGTGCCTCAACTACGCTGTTTGGGAGGCTGTTCCACATGTTGATAACTCGCTGGGTGAAGAAATGCTGTCGTAAAGCCATATTGCATCGGTTTTTCTTGAGCTTGTAGGCGTGACCTCTTGTGACACTATTGTCATCGCAGGAAAACAGATTCTCTCCAATCTGATACATGCCATGCGTATACTTGTACACTTCTATCAGGTCACCTCTAGTTCTTCTGTAGCACAGACTAGGGAGCCTCATCTTGACAAGTCTTTGTTCATATGTGAGATCCTTCAATCCCGGAATTATTTTTGTGGCCCTCCTCTGTACTCTCTCAACGAGTTTTTTGTCTCTTTCCAGATAGGGTGCCCATACTACATTTCCAAACTCTAGGTGCTTTACTCTGCTACCGAGGCTCGCTTGTCCCACGTTGATGATAAGCTCTCACCTTATCATCAGTCGTACTTGCTGCTCTCCCTCCATCTCGTTTTCTCGCTACTTATCCACCAACACCCGGTCTAGAATTTCCAGAGAGCCAACCGCCCCAATCTTCGAAGCTCGGGTCGTCTTCGAATCTCGGGACGTCTTCGAATCTCGCAACGTCAACACAACTGACGTCGCGTCACACAACATGCTAATTTGAGCATAAACTCGGTCGCGGGTCAAGGCCAACGACCTGACCGATACGCAGAATAAACCGTGCCGCGATACTCGAGTATAATCGAGAACTCTCGCAACAGTAGCAACGCCACGGACAAGCAGGCTGTAAGTAGCAACGCCATGGACAAGCAGGCTGTAAGTAGCAACGCCACGGACAAGCAGGCTGTAAGTAGCAACGCCACGGACACGCAAGCTGTAAGTAGCAACGCCACAGACAAGCAGGCTGTAAGTAGCAACGCCACAGACAAGCAGGCTGTAAGTAGCAACGCCACGGACAAGCAGGCTGTAAGTAGCAACGCCACGGACAAGCAAGCTGTAAGTAGCAACGCCACAGACAAGCAGGCTGTCAGTAGCAACGTCACAACCCATTGCTGCACTGAAAGGGCTGGGCGCCTGACTGGAAAGTCTGAATGAACAATTCTCTATCAAAATGAAAGTCAACAAAAGACGAGTTTAATGCTGTAATAAATCTAGAATCCACACAAAATGCAACAGTCCCAAAGCCCATGCGTGTGCTAATGAAATCTTATGAAGATGGTGGGCACTTTCTCCATTTGTTTCAGTGTAGATGGTTCCAGTCGATTTTCCTGAGTATTAAAAGCAACAACGACGCCAAGCTAATTTCCATTACTAGATGTTGACAGCTCACTGTGGGATTGTTTTTGGGGCGTTTGCATACTGAACAGTTTTTCAATAAACAATACGATATACATTGTGTCGTATTTACTTGTACACTTAAAAACCGTTCATGTGGGAGAAAAGCGTGGTGTCTCGGCGTCCTGTTATCATGCAGTCAAGATCTCTCAAATGGGATGTAATACTTTGCCAATGAACGTACAGTTTTCCCTCGTCTGCTGCAGTATCGTCTGCTGCAGTATCGTCTGCTGCAGTATCGTCTGCTGCAGTATCGTCTGCTGCAGTATTGTCTGCTGCAGTATCGTCTGCTGCAGTATCGTCTGCTGCAGCATCGTCTGCTGCAGTATCGTCTGCTGCAGTATCGTCTGCTGCAGCATCGTCTGCTGCAGTATCATCTGCTGCAGTATTGTCTGCTGCAGTATCGTCTGCTGCAGTATCGTCTGCTGCAGTATCGTCTGCTGCAGTATCGTCTGCTGCAGTATCGTCTGCTGCAGTATTGTCTGCTGCAGTATCGTCTGCTGCAGTATCGTCTGCTGCAGTATCGTCTCTTACAGCATTGTCTGCTGCAGTATCGTCTGCTGCAGTATCGTCTGCTGCAGTATCGTCTGCTGCAGTATCGTCTGCTGCAGTATCGTCTGCTGCAGTATCGTTAGCTGCAGTATTGTCTGCTGCAGCATCGTCTGCTGCAGTATCATCTGCTGCAGTATTGTCTGCTGCAGTATCGTCTGTTGCAGTATCGTCTGCTGCAGTATCGTCTGTTGCAGCATCGTGCTGCAGATGGCATAAAGCTTAGCGCTTGCACAGTATGTTTATTCCCTCAATCGTTCGTTGTTAGACTAGTCTTATTGTGTATAGTTTTAGATTTTTGCATTTTTTTCTGGGAGAAAACCCACATTTTTCAGCGTCCTGTTATCATATATCTAATATTTTGTTAATAGGATATAACCCTGTGACAATAACGAGTTGGTTCCCTCGTCACAAACTGCCGCCATGTCTCATTGGAAACAGCTTGCACCATTATGCAGACTGCGCACTATGTATAAGTATTCCCTCATCCTGTCATCACGGACACACGACGCGGTTTGTTTTGTATTTGCATGTAAAGACTCGGTGTGTGTATAGACAGCACATTTCCCTGTTGTCCCGTTATGTTGTCCTCGACAACTAGCTGCTGGAATACTCTGAGAGACAATGGCGATTCATTTTTCTCGCCTTTGAACCGCCGCAGTATCTCCAGGTGCAGAGGCTGGGCAGATGGCACGCTACGTGTGAGACCCTCCATCAGACAATGAGACAAACGTCATCCAGTTTCACTTCATCGGCCAGAATGAGGGGTTAGCCTTAGGTACGTCAGTATTGAGATTTTGATAGATTTTGGAACATGCTTCCATTTGTTTATAGCACAACAGCGTGTTTTTCTGGGCTTTCCACGGGCAGCCATCCCGCTGGTGAGCCGAGCAGGACTACTACATGGACATTTGCCTTGAAGGCATTGCCTCACGTGGAATGCTCATATTCTCAGATCGTCATCCCAGTAGTTACCAGTCTAAAGCAGCTCATAGCTTTGTCACGAGTTCTGCTCTTATCAAGCTTTTTACATTGTTTAAAGAGAAATATTTCCACTTTTGACTTTACTACCATATGCTTTGCTAGCATTTCTCAACGTGAGCAGCTGTCACATGGTGTGGTGGCGCGTCACATGGTCACAGAGACGGTGTTGCTGGGACACCCTGCAGAGACGGTGTTGCTGGGACACCCTACAGAGACGGTGTTGCTGGGACACCCTACAGAGACGGTGTTGCTGGGACACCCTACAGAGACGGTGTTGCTGGGACACCCTACAGAGACGGTGTTGCTGGGACACCCTACAGAGACAGTGTTGCTGGGACACCCTACAGAGACGGTGTTGCTGGGACACCCTACAGAGACGGTGTTACTGGGACACCCTACAGAGACGGTGTTGCTGGGACACCCTACAGAGACGGTGTTGCTGGGACACCCTACAGAGACGGTGTTTCTGGGACACCCTACAGAGACGGTGTTGCTGGGACACCCTTCAGAGACGGTGTTGCTGGGACACCCTACAGAGACGGTGTTGCTGGGACACCCTACAGAGACGGTGTTACTGGGACACCCTACAGAGACGGTGTTGCTGGGACACCCTACAGAGACGTTGGAGGCGCAGTCTCCTCATCAATGAAGCTCCTCGGTGGAGCAAGGTGCAGGAGATGCGGGGCCATGCAGGTTGCTGGAGGGGGGAGCGGCAGTGCGGGGCCGTGCAGGTTGCTGGAGGGGGGAGGCTGGAGGGGGGAGGCTGGAGCGAGCTTCCTCCATTGATCGCGGCAGTGCGGGGGCGGCAGCAGTCGATAGCGTCAACGCCGGGCCCCAGTCCTCCAGAGAGCCCCCCGTGCCCCGTGTTTTTGCACCTGGGATGGCACTCATGCCTCCCTGTCTTTGCCCCACAATGCCCCACAATGCCCCACAGCGCTCCTCCATGCACTGGGCCGGGTTTGAAAATAGGTAGTCGATCTTGGTCGCAAGATCTTGCTTCGCAGTAAGAGCTAGCTAAAAAAAAAACTACCCAACGTGACGAAGTAATGCGCATGCGTAGACGTCACGACAAGAGGTGAACTAGCCACATGTCAATGGCCGACGTGTTGCCGGTTCATTCAGAAAACGCTCTATTTCGAGATACTAGCAACCCATCCAAAGAAAATATAAGCCATGCACAGCATTAATTTATCAAAGGTGTATGTTGAATGCATTAATAGATCGTGAAACCTCCTACAGTTTTCCACATCGAATGCAGGTCAACGCATCCACGCCGAACATTTGTCTCCAAGATGGCGGCGCGCACTGTACTCATGCTGTCCGCCATCTTGAATCTTAAAAGGAAGCACCTCTCAAGCTGCCTCGCTCAATCTACGCTCGTCTACGATTGGCTCGATAGCAAGCAAAGAATGAAACTGCCCATTCGGCGAGATGTACGTAGATCTACCGAGATCTTCGCATTTTCAAACCCGGCCCAGGTCTCCCCAAAACAAGCTGGCCACATTAGAAGGCCTGAGGACGAGAAAGCGAGGGCGTGTGGGGGAGGCGGAGAAAGAGGAAGAGGGGGTGGGGTTTCAAGTGGGGGGGAGGGGAGGGGGAGGGGGAGTGGGGGAGGGAGGGGTGCTTCCTCTTAAGGACAGCTTCTTCTCGTCATACCCACGCGTTCTCTGTTCTGTTTCCTTCTTTGTTTAATCTAGAACACTTTCTGCAAGCTCCCGCCACCATCTTCCCCTCGCCCACCCCCACCCACCCCCACCCCCATCCCCCATCTTCATCCCAGCCCTGTTTCATTTCTTTGTTCGTTGTCAGCTGGACGCTGCTCCTAAACTCGAGTGAGCAACATCTGCTGCGGCAGTGTACACATACCGTTGTCTGGCTCAACGGCTGCCCCATTGTGACGCGTGGGCGATTGGTAGAGCCCTTAGAGTGTAGCTTTGTAACTTTGTCACGTGGTTAGCCACAAGTGACAGATGTCATCGAGCTTGTCACTCTACAGTGTCCACTCATTTTTCAACAACCAGTCAGCGTCAAATTATTATCGAGTGCAGGACTAACCTTTGACAGCCAGAAATGGTAATTTGACCCAGACAAAATTGATTTCCGGTGAGGGTTTGAAAGATGTATAATGTCAATAGCAGGGCAAGCACTTCAGACTGCGCGAATGATGAAAAGAGTTAGGCGGTTCAAATTGTGAAGAGTTCGGTTCTGCATAAATGGAGAGATATCACAGCATGCCCTCCGAGGTTCCATTCTCAGGTGACCGCCAATGGTTTCGTTAAGAAAGGAGAGGAAGATATGAATGATGACTCCCTGTGCCTCTCGAGGAGGAACATGAATGGTCGTGTGATGCGCATAGCAGGGGGATACGTGATAGCAGCCTGCATCTGCTGCGTGAGCGTTTACCTGCGTGACGCTAGGATTGACGTATGGATAGATGATGGATGTGTCACTGTATAGATCACGCGTCCTCTTTAATTTCAGGTTAGGCGTGTCGAATTGACTGTTTGTCGTGTTCTGATGCTGCTTTGTTTGGATTACGCATGCATTAAGGGGTGGACCTTCATTCCTGATCCCCTGCCATAGGAAACGCATTTGTCATTCTTTCTCTTCCTCCATACAAGCTAAGCCTCTACTCCCTCCTTTTGTCAACACTTTGCTATGACCTTCGATGCCCGTTGTGTCTCGTTCTCCTGTGTTTCCCCTTTCACTCAACTCCGTGTTACTAGCTACAGCTTTGAGAGGGCTAGGCACTGGTTTTTGTCTTTCTAAGATCGGGTCTTTCTAACCTTGATAAAACATAATTTTGAACAGGGCATACCGCACACCTCCATGCGATATCAGGCGTTCCTCTGTGGAGCACAAGGCACAGTCCTATGCTGCACTAGACACGAGTCTGTGCAGTGTTGGACACAGGTCTGTGCAGTGTTGGACACAGGTCTGTGCAGCGTTAGACACAGGTCTGGGCAGCGTTGGACACAGGTCTATGCAATATTAAACATGGGTCCATGAATGTGTGCAGTGTCAGACACGTGCAAATGCCGAACACTGAGCCAAGCAGCACTGAACACAGCTCACTGCACTACTGATATCTACGTGGCGCTTGTTACATGCGTTTTAACGTCATGAAAAAATCCAGATCAGTGTAGAAGTTTTCCAGACAGCTATGTGACGTATTTCAATGTGACATTTTAAAAAAGTGTCACGTGATGTAGTTCTCATTTATTTTGATATACCTGGTTGCCATTAACATGTTCTGGGGCTTCTAGAAATACATCAGAAAGCATGTTTGGGCGAGAGTGTGCGCAGGTAAAGTGTGTGCACGTGTGAGGGAATACGAATGCAACGACAGTACAACGAGTCCTACAACAGTACTACAACAGTACTACAACACCAGTACTACAACAACAGTACTACAACAGCAGTACTACAACAACAGTACTACAACAGCAGTACTACAACACCAGTACTACAACAACAGTACTACAACACCAGTACTACAACAACAGTTCTACAACAACAGTACTACAACAACAGTACTATAGTGTAATATAGTAGGAAACATGAACTCTAGTGACAGAGCGTGATACGTGCGCAGAGCTCGAGCTGCGGTCATGCATGAGCATTACTCCTTATTCACCTGGCTGGAAATGATGTTGCTCTCATCAGTCTTGACGAAGTGCTCAAACTGATTGGACGTGTTTTATGTCTGCCAGGTAATTATCTATATTTTATCATTTGTAGGAGGGAAAATGGAAGGATTTATAATGGAAGAATAATAACGTGAAATAAGTATTGTATTATTCTTATACTATTATTATTATTATTATTATTATTATTGTTTGTAGTAAACTTGTGGTTGATGATGTGGTATCGGAATGTCGATGAGTTATGATGAAAGAACACCGACTGCATGAAGGAACTAGTGAATCTTGTCGTTTATGATCTGTGTATAGGAACGTCGATGATTCATGATGAAATAACTTGGCAATCGTATAACCGTGTTTTGGAATAAAATAGAGTCTTGACGAAGTGCTCAAACTGATTGGACGTGTTTTATGTCTGCCAGCCTGACAGTGGGTTACATTTTGGGGGCTCGTCCGATTGCCCTGCACCAAGATGGAGGACAAGCAGATAGCAGCCCTGGCCGATGCGTGCCGTGCGCCACAGCACATGAAGATTGCCGTCGCTACCTTGATGGCGATCGCCGACGCCGCTACTCTCAGCGACCACGAACTGACGGCGGCGCTCACAGAGGGCATCATGAAGCTGACCGACGAAACCACCCTAACTCGAGTACTCAAACTACTGTCGGCAGACAAGAAGGACAAGAAAACTTCTCCTAGACAAGACAAGCCAACGTCGGTGACAGTCCGTCAGGAACTGAAAATCGCATTCAGCAACTACAACAGTATCAAGAGACAGATCGAGTCAGCAAGTCAGCGAGGCTATTCAGACGCCGAAATAAGAGAAGCACTGGTCAGCGCGATGCCGGTGAATCTGCCAATGAGAAACTACTTGGAGGTAGCTACACTCGACCTGCGTGAAACCTGCCGCTTGATCCAGCAACACTTCAAGGAGCCATCAGCGACGGAACTTTTTGCCACCCTAACTAATGCTTCACAGGCGGCGGACGAGAACGCTACCACATTCATGATGAGATTGATGGATAAGAGAGAGCGGATCAAGCTGGCGGCGAAACAGTCTAAGGAAGCCAGCTACCCTGACACGCTGATCGACGCCACCTATCGCAAGGCTCTCGCCACGGGGCTGGATGATGTCGAACTAAGAATCACAGTCAAACATCTCATGGAACGGAATGCTACCGACGATGAGATCATGGCCGAAGTCAACAAGATGATGGCGTCGTTACAGGAGAGAACAACGCACTGCGACGCACTTAAGGCACAACAGCAGCATGGCGCCGTTGACCAGACAGAACAGAAGAAACGAAGGCGGTCAGAGGAGACGGCAGCACTTCTAGAACATCTCTACACGAAAGTCGAAGTGCTAGAAGCTCAGCTTAAGGCTAAGTCAAGCCTGGGGGCCAGTCGGGCAAGCCAAGACAAGTACAAGTGTGAAAACTGCAAGCGCTACAAGAGGCAACGCTGCACTCATTGCTGGCGCTGTGGCAGCGACGGCCACCTGCAACGAAACTGCCCACGATCACGCCAGGAGCAGCAGGGAAACGAGAACGGGTCCCGTTAAGTAGGGCGACGGGGACCAAGGAGGAGGAAGACCCTGCAGAGACGGTAGCCTTCATCACACTATCAAGCATCTCCGCACAACAGAACGAGGAGAACAGGGAGAAGATAGCGAAACTAATAGGAGCACGATGCTTAGTACGAGGAAAAATCAACGGCGTTGCCAGTGACTTGCTTTGGGACACGGGAGCACAGGTGAGCCTGGTTTCCCAGAGATGGCTGAACAGTAACACTCGCAGAGTCCAAGTGAGGTCCCTGGAAGAGTGGGGCGAACAAGGCAAGCATCTCAACGTGTCGTCAGCCAGTGGAACGAACATTCCAATGCTTGGGTGGGCCTCGCTACGAGTGACACTGAGAACCAAGGATGTTGTTGTTCCTTTCCTGGTCACGGGCATGCACAGCGTCACCACACCCATTCTTGGCTACAACGCCATCGCGCCGCTGATGGAAGATGCATCACCGGAACTCCTGCACAAGGTCTTTCCTAATCTGCCATCAAGAGTGATGTGCCTGGTTGCACACTTGACTCAGACGAAAGAATCGGAGACGCGAAGACAGTCTCAAGAGAGCTGGGACCCAGAAGTGGATCTCAGCGACGCTCCGTTGAGTCAGGAACAGAAATGCCGCGTACACAAACTACTGAGGGAGGAGTGCGACGCGTTTATGAAGGACGACGACGACGTGGGGTGCGTCGAGGAGCTGGAACTTGACGTCAACCTGAAAGACAACACCCCGGTCCAGCGATCGTACGTCTCCCTTCCACCACCGATGTTCTCGGAAGTCAAGGCCTACCTCGAAGATTTGAAGCGGAGGGGATGGATCCGCCCCTCAAGAAGCTCATAGTATACAGTAGTCCCATGGTCTGTGTGCGCAAAAAGGATGGAAGCCTGCGCCTTTGCATCGACTACAGGCAGTTGAATGGAAAGTCCATGAAAGACAGTCACCCGATTCCACGAATACAGGATTCGTTGAACGTTTTGGGTGGGAAAAGATGGTTTTCAACGCTAGACCAGGGCAAAGCTTATCATCAAGGTTTCATGAAGGAGAAAGCGCGACACCTCACGGCGTTCTGCACCCCCTGGGGACTCTGGGAATGGCTGCGAATCCCATTCGGACTCTCCGGGGCACCCTCAGCATATCAACGCTTCATGGAGGAGACGTTGAGAGAGGTCCGCGACGAATGCTGCATCCCATACATGGACGACGCGCTGGTCTACAGCGCCACATTCGAAGAACACCTCAAGCATTTGAGAAAGGTACTGCAGCTGTTCAGAAGCTGAAAGAGGATTCTTGCTCGTCGTGAAAAGTCTTGGATATACTTCCTGAAGTAGCCCAGGAATCCCAGCAGACGTCTGACATCGCCGATTGTCTTGGGACGCTGTTTCCTCAGCGCCTCAACTGCCTCCCTGTCCGACGCATCCATCCTGTAGCCCTCGGCGGTAACCACGTGCCCCAAGAACTTGACCTCATGACGGAATAGTCGGCACTTCGACGGCTTCAGTTTGAGTCCTTTCGCTCTCGAGTCGAAGGGTAAACAAGCCAGCAGGAAGAAGAACGGACAGGCGGCGCCGCGGTCGCCGATCATGTGGACGGAGGAGCACACTAGGGCACTCAACGAGCTCATCGACTGTCTGACTTCAAACCCCGTGATGGCGTACCCAGATTTCGCACGAGAGTTCTCACTACACGTAGACGCATCGCAAGAAGGGCTTGGGGCAGTACTCTACCAGCAGCAAAAGGACGGGCGTCAGGCGGCAATTGGATACGGATCTCGGAGTCTCACCCCAGCAGAAAAGAATTATCACATTCATTCTGGAAAACTCGAGTTCCTAGCTCTTAAATGGGCCATCTGCGAACGCTTCCGAGATTACCTCTACTACGCTCCCCACTTCACCGTCTTCAGCGACAATAATCCGCTGACGTATGCCTTCACCACCGCCAGACTGGATGCAGCAAGACATCGTTGGATTGCAGAGCTTGCAGATTTCAACTTTGATGTACGCTACAAACCTGGCCGTCTGAACGGGGATGCTGACGGACTTAGCCGTATGCCAATTGAACAGGCACACTCGGAGAAGATGGATGCCGCCGTCCTGCAAGCCGTCGCGGACGCAAGCCATCAGCAACAAGAGGGGGCGACTCCATGGATCAGTTCGCTGTCGTGCAACACGGATCCGCTCTTAGAAGCAGAATCAACAACCATCCCTGGCATCAGCACGGCCGAAATATTGTCGGCACAGAGACAGGACGACGTCATCGGGCCTGTTTTCAAGGCCAAGGAGAACAACTTGACCGAGGTACCCATGGGCAGCCCAGAAGCGGCGACGTTTAAGAGACAGCTCGGCAAGCTGAAGATCAACAGAAGGGGCCTGTTAGTGAGAATCAGCCAGGATTCGGAGACCGGAAAAGCCAGAGAGCAGCTCGTTCTCCCTGAAAAATTCCGACCGAAGGCACTGAAGCTACTCCACGATGACATGGGACACATGGGGATTGAGAAGACTACAGCGCTGGTACAACAACGCTTCTTCTGGCCATTCATGGCGGCACAAATCGAGCGCTACGTCAAACAAAAATGCCGATGCATTAAAGACAAGCCCCCAGCACGTCATACCCGAGCGCCGATGCAGAGCATCACCACTACGTCACCCATGGAGTTGGTATCTCTTGACTTTTTGCATCTGGAGACCAGTAGCGGCGGCTTCGAATACATCCTCGTAGTCATCGATCACTTCACCAGATTTGCACAGGCCTACCCCACCAGAAACAAGGCAGCAAAAACAGTAGCAGAAAAACTGTTTAATGACTTCATCCCTCGTTTCGGCCTCCCTGCCCGGATACACCACGACCAAGGGGGAGAATTTCAAAACAAGCTGATGCAGAAACTGCACAAATTCTGCGGCATCGCGTCTTCTCGCACGACACCCTACCACCCTCAAGGGAACGGACAGGTAGAGCGATTTAACCGCACGCTCCTCTCGATACTGAAGACCCTAGAGAAGGACCAAAAGAGCCGTTGGAGTATGCATGTCAACAAGATGGTCCACGCATACAACTGCATGAGGAACGATGCAACAGGCTTTGCTCCCTTCTTTCTTCTCTTCGGGCGGACTCCTCGACTACCAATTGACCTGATCTTTGGGCTGGATAGTGAGGGTCAGGCCCAGCCATCAAAGATGTCAGATTATGCGGACACCTTCAGTAAGGCTTTGAAAGAAGCCTATTCGAAAGCAAGCGAAACAGCTAAAGTGGAAGCGGGCCAAAATGAGAGACAGTACAACAAGAGAATCAGAGCTGTTGACCTCCGCCCAGGAGATCGTGTGCTGGTCAGAAACTTGTCGCAGCGAGGAGGACCGGGAAAACTGCGCTCATACTGGGAGGACGTCATTCATGTCGTCTTGCGCAGGATTGAGAATGACGCCCCAGTCTATGAGGTCAAGCCGGAAGCAGGACGCAGACCAAAGAATCGGATCCTCCACCGGAACATGCTTCTGCCTTGCGACGCTCTGCCCTTCACATCTGCTGACGATCCTACAGGGCATAGGGCAGTCGCAGGGAAGTCATCGAAGCCTGCCGGGCATTCACAGCCTAGCAAACACAAGACTGACACAGCGGGCTCTGTGTTGAACCCTGGTGCCCAAGAGTTCAAACCTCGCAGCCCCAGGAAAGACGATCGCCGAGCAGCCGGGACGCCGCCCCTGGACAGTCTTGATCTGCAGGGTGGGTGGTGCCTGTGGCAGGCCCTCCCAGGGGGCGTCCCCGGTACTCCAGCTGAGGGGCCATGTACCCCCACGGGTCGACGTAACCATGAGGACACCCCCTCACCCAACTCACCGGCACACTCCCCAGGCAGCGGCACACTGTCCCCAGTTCCTTTGTCCCCCATGCCGCCGCGGGACCTACTTTCGCCAGACCTGCAGCTGTCTCCGAGTAACCCGAACGGGCGGGACGCTGCATCCCCACACCCACCGGAACTCCCTTCGCCACGTCCCCTCAGCCCGCACTCCCCAGAGCCAGCCCCCGAACGCCACCCCACCCCATCTCCGCCACCTGTGCTACGCCGAGCCCAAGGCGCAGGCGTTGTGGTAACGCCAGATGCGGATGAGGTGCTCGGAGATCCGCCGCCTCCACGACTTCAGCGCGAGAGACGCCAGCCGTTCCGACTGACCTACACGGGCCTAGGCCAAGCAGCGGACGCCACCCTCAACACGCTGCAGACCGCTGACCATGGGTCGGTGACCCCGACCAGACCCAAGTCATGGACTTTTGCATATAGCCGCTCATGGTGCCCAGTTCTTATCTAATAGTCATTCCATAAGTGGACTACAGATTTAAAGGAGGGGAGGGTGTAATATAGTAGGAAACATGAACTCTAGTGACAGAGCGTGATACGTGCGCAGAGCTCGAGCTGCGGTCATGCATGAGCATTACTCCTTATTCACCTGGCTGGAAATGATGTTGCTCTCATCAGTCTTGACGAAGTGCTCAAACTGATTGGACGTGTTTTATGTCTGCCAGGTAATTATCTATATTTTATCATTTGTATGAGGGAAAATGGAAGGATTTATAACGGAAGAATAATAACGTGAAATAAGTATTGTATTATTCTTATATTATTATTATTATTGTTTGTAGTAAACTTGTGGTTGATGATGTGGTATCGGAATGTCGATGAGTTATGATGAAAGAACACCGACTGCATGAAGGAACTAGTGAATCTTGTCGTTTATGATTTGTGTATAGGAACGTCGATGATTCATGATGAAATAACTTGGCAATCGTATAACCGTGTTTTGGAATAAAATAGAGTCTTGACGAAGTGCTCAAACTGATTGGACGTGTTTTATGTCTGCCAGCCTGACAG
>JAWQFJ010034015.1:0-30472 GCA_034096865.1 Theodoxus fluviatilis
AATCTATAGCATTCTATAAAAGTTTCTATAGAAATTTCTATAGAATTCTATAGAAATCTATAGAATTCTATAGAAATCTATAGAATTCTATAGAAATTTCTATAGAATTCTATAGATTTCTATAGAATTTTTTTATATGGGCAGCTGGGAGTGCTAAGAGGGTCGTTCACAGCTTTTTGCCAACTGCTAACTCTGCAGGACTCGATCCAAGCTCTGGAACAGGCGTTGACAGGAAGGTAAGGAGAGTTCTGAAGACGTCGACCTGTTTCAGGGTGTATTTGGCCCTACGTACCTTTCTGTCTGCAGCTCCATTGCTTTGGGGTTGTGAGGACTGAAAGTGACATGATGAAAGTTCCAGTCAGTTGCGAATGAACGGGATTCCTGTGATGAGAACTGAGTCCCGTTGTCAAAGATAACCGTTTGGGGAATACCACGTTGGGCATACAAATTCTTCATCTTGTAGATAACTGTCATGGACGTCAGACGTGGGAGATAGGAAATGTCAATGTATCTCGAGTAGTAGTCAAATGCTATCAAGAAATAGGCTTCATTGGCCTCATACATGTCTACTGCTACGCACGGGGAAAAACAATTCAGGGAGCTTTGAGGGTAAGATTGGATCCTTTTGCTGAGAAGGCAGCTTGTCCAGGCTAAAGCGACAACGCACCACATAGACTGAGATGTTCTGACTGATATGAGGCCACCAGCACAAGAAATTGCCCTCTCTCTGCACTTGTTCATGCCCGTGTAGCTCTCCGGGGTTTTCTTCAAGATGTCTTTCTGCATGGATTGCGGGATAACTAATATCTATCTTTTGACGAGAATCCTGTCCCACGCATTAAGTTCACGATGCACAGCAGAGATATATCTTTCTCCCAGTTTTACATGCTCTTTGTAAATTAAAAAAGCGTGGACAGCAACCGACAATGTATTCTTTCTTGAGTACAAATCGCCCTGAAAAGGGCCGTTTACAGGTGGGCGTATACTGATGAGGGTAGAGCCTCCCGCCCCGGGATGCAGAGCGACGAGTCACGAGGACGTGGCAGCTCTGTCTCTGTGGCAGTGGCAAGGCTCCGTCCCTGCTGGCGGTATGCTCTTTGTAGTTAGACCATCCATTCGTGGTGTACTCCAAGGCGATCTGTAGGCAGGCATCTTTCTGGTTTCTCCTCAAAGTCTTTCAAAGTAAGCGTCTGATGGTGCTCTTGGAGCTGTGACAATGTTCACGTGTTATATGACATCATTATGAAGCTCTCTCTCTGCTTGCAGGTTGAGAGGATTTCAGAACAAGGTATATGCAACAAACATGCTTTTTCCTTGTGTGTGCTGAGCTGCGGCGTTGAAACATACGAGGCTCAGGACCGTGCTTTAACATCAAAGTGACGTGTCTGAGAACCTTTTGTGTTCTTGAGGGGTACAAGGGGCTTGTGATCAGTCTTTACCAGGAAGAGAGTCCGACTAAGGAACGATTGAAACGTTCACGACTTCACACACATTTACGAACAAATAAGCCAGAGCAGTTTGGTAATCCTCATTAGTATATCATTGGAAAGTTATAGATATGTTAAAGTAAAAGAATAGAGTAAACAGCCAAGTTCATGCACAATAAATGCTATACGCTTTAGAATTATAAAAATGTACATTGAGTAAATCTCCATCGTAAATAAAGAGGGGAGGATGTACCGCGAGTACTGAACGGGCGGCTCTATATTCTGGCATTATGATAGAGTTATCTTCCTTGGGGGAGTTTCTGACTCAAGCGGAATTATGAAGACATGTTGTGAACCAACGCAAGAGTAACACCACTGGCTTTAGAAACAACCCATCAACTTCACGACAGGGTTCAAGATGCTAGTTTGAGCTCGTAGCATATTCCCAGGTGAAATGTAGTAGCATTGGGAGAAACCTGTGGACAGAACGAGACTGATTCAATTGGAAGGCAATCGTTACGACTCCGTGCGTGATACATCCCTGCTGGCTGAGGGAAATTTCAGCTCCGGAGTCATCCGCAAGGGAAGACCACGAAAACAAACGGGCTGCTGAGAAGGGAGATCTCCCGTTGAGGAGGCTAATGGCTGAAATTGGCAAGCAGGCAAGGGGGAACGCAAGGCCAAGGATTCCTTCTACAAGGGTCACGTTGCGGCTCCCCAGGGACCAGGAGCTTCATCAAGGGGTAGTCGCCTAGAGGAGATTAGGTGAAGACACCAAGGAAGTCTTGAGAGTGAAGACCTGGTCACAGTGGTCCTTCCCAGATGAGGTGAGCGGTTTCCAGGACTGAAAAATATGGGGCGGGCAGCCCCCACCAGAGAGCCGTGGTCCCTTCTCAATTTCGCCCTCCATATGTTTGTGCAGACAGCAGCGCCCTCCTGGGCACGAGAACTGAGTTGAATCCCCTATCCTTCCAAGACCCAGTTTCCACTTGAGCTCCTACGATGATTAGTACAGACACCTACTCTTTTTTCCTCTTCTCCTTTTTTTAAAGGAGGCATGTGCCCGTGTGTGTGTGTGCGCGCGCGCGCGTGTGTGTGCGTGTGTGTGCGTGTGCGTGAATGTGCACTTGCGTGCGTGCGTGCATACGTACGTGTGTGTATGCATGCGGGTGTGTGCGTGCGTGCATGTTGTGCCTGTGTATGTATACGTGTGTGTGTTTGTGTTTTGTGAGTGTGTATGAGTACGTGTGTGTGTGTGTGTGCGCGTGTGTGTGCGTGTGTGTGTGTGTGTGTGTGTGTGTGTTTGTGTGAATGTGTACCTGTGTGTGTGTGTGTGTGTGTGTGCACGTGCACGTGTGTGCGCGTGCCTGTATTTGTGTATGCATGTGTGTATGTGTTTGTGTCTGTGTGTGTCTATTTTGAGAATGAAAGTTGTATGCGCGCGCGTGTGTGTGTGTGTGTGTGTGTGTGTGTGTGTGTGTGTGTGTGTGTGTGAGAGAGAGAGAGAGAGAGAGAGAGAGAGAATGTATGTTGTGTAAGTGAGCGCGTGCGTGCGTGCGTGCGTGCGTGCGTGAGTGACCGCGTGCGTGCCTGCGTGAATGTGGGTGTGCGTGTTGTGAGAGTATGTTGTATGTGTGTGTTTGTGTGTATATATATATGTCCGTGTGTGTGTGCGTGTGTGTGTGTGTGTGAGAGAGAGAGAGAGAGAGAGAGAGAGAGAGAGTAAATGACATAGAGAGATAGAGAGGGAGGGAGGGGGCATTGAATGTGCACTTGTATGCGCAAGCCCGCACGAGGTTTTGTATGTCTGCACCTTACATTGGTGTTGCGTTAGTTTTGTGTCATGTAATCTTGACACGAGGCGGCAAACAGGTTTGTTAAGGCAACAGCATAAATAGATTGATTACGGTTTTTTCTGTTACTGAAAGGTTCATTTAAAGATTCGAGTTGTTTTTGTTTGCTTTTTCACAACACGAAAATCAAACTGTAGATTTTGATACATCCTTTAAGTCTGCAGCAACCGAAGCCAACAATTTTTCATCTGAGCAGAGAAAAAGTAGAATGCTGTCATGAGTGGTAATTATGTTTTAAAGAAAAATGTTACGGGGTTAAATTCTTGTATACATATATGTAATGGCACAGAATGTATTTATTCTGAAAACACTCTCTCTACTTTCAAAGAATTCATACTGCTTCGGAATAATAATGTTTGCTCTCTAGAATTGTTTGCCTTGAAATCAATGAAAACGAGACCACATGGATTTTTGCAATTTGTAACATTGCGAACGATGGTGAAATGAATTAATTAATTCAATTCGGTCGTACTATTATGTTGACTATGGATCTTTGATACATTCTGAGCTTTGACACTACAAAGATATGCTAGCCCAGGAGAGGCTCTGCTTACATTCTAAGGCCCTGGCACATCCCAGCACCTGTCACAGAGTGTTGTCAAAGCTCTCCAGGCTGAGTCTGCAGTAGTGGGCTGCATATGAACCTACTATTTTAGTTGGTAACTACTTCGTAGTTGTCTACTTCGTTGTTCACAACTTTGAGTTGTTCCCAACTACGACAGTAAGGTCTGCATGAGACGCTACTTGGTCGCCACAACGAAGTAATGACCCAGATTATTATCTTGGGATATCCCATCTAATGCGCATGCGTAGAGGTCACGACAAGAGGTGAACTAGCCAACTCCTTGCACAATTCAAATTCCGACGTGTTGCCGGTTCGCACAGAAAACGCTCTATTTCGGATACTAGCAACCCATCCAAAGAAAATGTAAGCCATGCACAGCATTAATTTATCAAAACTGTATGTTGAATGCATCACTAGGTCGTGAAAGTTTTCAAATTTTACAAATCCAATGCAGGTCGACGCATCCACGCTGAAGCATGAGTTACCCGTTGCCATCGGTCCGAAGGATGACGGATGACGCCGTGACCGATGGCAACGGGTAACTCATGCTTCAGCGTGGATGCGTCGACCTGCATTGGATTTGTAAAATTTGAAAGCTTTCACGACCTAGTGATGCATTCAACATACAGTTTTGATAAATTAATGCTGTGCATGGCTTACATTTTCTTTGGATGGGTTGCTAGTATCCCGAAATAGAGCGTTTTCTGTGCGAACCGGCAACACGTCGGCCATTGAAATTTGCAGATAGTTGGCTACTTAGCCGTGTAGTTCTGACACAGACCACCACTAAATTGTGGGTTGTTTAGTGGCCAACTTAGGAGGTAACTACGCGTATTCAGCTTTCATGCACACCTTACTTCGCAATTTAGTGGCAAACTTCCGATTTAGTTGCCTACTACCGTGTAGTAGGTTCATATGCAGCCCACTACAGGATACCTGCTTCTCAGTGCTGCTCCTATCTTTCCTATGCAGATTTGCAATTCTTAGTGCAAACCTTATCCTTTCGTCTAAAGAAAGGAATGTATTTCACTGTAGTGAAATTAGGCATATGATTAGCATTGTTATGCTACATGTTATACATGTACTCGTAATACTTTGATATGCAGTTTAAATGAACAACTGATTCGTAGTTTATGTTGCTGTGAATATAAGAAAGCACAGACGGTTGCCGAATCTACGACAGCCGGGAGTGTTTTCGTTTCCTGTTGGCTCTTTGATCAGCGCATGCCAAATAGATTCACAGTGCGGTGACTGTTGAAGGAGAACTGATTCCATCTAGGTTGAAAGCTGACCTTTCTCCTGTGGCAATGGGAACGCTGTGCTCACAATTCCATTGTGGAAAAGAGGAAGGTCTTCTTCTCTCCCCTCTCCTGCCTGCATGCCGGCCCCAACCCTCCATCGCCATTACTGCTCTACAATTGGAAACGTGAAATGGTTCAAATTTCTTAACATACAATGTTAGAATCAATGACGAATGTGCATTACTTGTTAAAAAGGCTTTTGTTGAGTCACTAAAATCGACGTTTTTTGCCATGTTGCATCTTTTGTCTTAAAGCAAATTTTAAACAAAAAGAAAGTTGTGTTTTTTCTCCTTTTTTTTCATTTTTCACTTTTCTTGTATATATTTTGTCAAATCTAAAGCAGAAAAATGTATTTGGAGTCTTGTCTACAAATACATTAGAAACAAGAACGAGAATTATTTACTTTCATATTTTACGAAGTGATATCAACATCTGCTCTGTGATGCTTCAAACAAAGCGTTGGCCGACTTGCTGCAGACACTTCAAAAGCCCTCCTCAAAGTGCAATGTCAAACGCATGCTAAGAATTCATTCAGAATTTTAGGTGAGTGCACCGCTGTTGCATGTTCCTAATGTGTCTGGTCTAACATTCAGAAGTGATCTTCTCATGATAGGAAAACCCGCGTGAACGGAGTATTTGCCAGTAAAGGCACTTTTAAACATGTTTTATTCATGCAAGAAAAGGCAGAAGGTTGGTGTGTAGTGGACAGTGTGATGAGGAAAGCGGATGTTTTGCCAGATGTGAACCTCTAAATCTGACAATATCTCCAAGTTGTTTAGCCTTTCTGTTGCAAAACGAGGGCAATGATGGAAGATGAGGATACTATACCAGTCGTTTGGTTTGTGTGGGGGGGTGGGGTGGGGGGTGGGGCTGCGTGTGCGTGTTTCACTTTTTCGATGACAGCACAACCAGATGATGAGAGAGAGAGAAAGAGAGCGCGAGAGAGAGCAGTTTTGATAAACTGAAAGACTGTGGTTTTTATCGTCTTACCTCGTGATCTTGATGTCTCAGAGGCATCTAGCACTGATTTCTCCCGTCACATTCATAGTCTCTGTTCGGGCTTCATGGCAGTGTCATAATTGCTGATTTGACCAGCTGAGCCAAAGATTGCCGTGCCAAGGAAGATATTCTGTAAGAGGTCCATTCCACACATTGCTTTACTCTGCTATCACTGGTAACATGCTTTGAGAGGAATTACTGGTAATTGGTAAGATCACAGTCGGCATGCTTAGTTACATTGGTCTGTTGTGTGTATAGAAGCAATCACAAGTAGGGCGGCACGTTCAGTTTAATGGTTTTGACATGAAAGCTTGTCAGTGGGCGGACTACTCATTGAAAACTTCCTATTGCCGTGTATTATCCTCGGCGTTTACGCTTTTAGTCGGTCAACTGCGTGCCAAAAAGTGATTTATCAGGATGCAGCCTGTGAGCTCCTGGGCCCTCGAGAGCGGAAACGATAGTGATGAGTTGAGGGGGGGATAAAAGAAATGGCGGTGTTCAAAAATGCTTCAATGCACCCTTCAGGTCAACAGTAAGGGCTTTAAACAGCCTTTCATGTGACGACTAGAAAGCGAGGATGGCCCATGCACACGCTTTTTGTCTCAAGGGAGACACCGATGAACAAATACCTGTATCACATCATAGTGAAGCCCTACAAGAATGAATGTATTCCCCGAACTTTGAAGCTATCAATCAATGACACATGTCTACATTACTTAAAACTTGAAGCTGGCGATGTAGGAATTTTGTATGGAGGCAGAGCTACTCTACGGGTGTGCATTGTATATTTTGTCCAGGAAGCACATCCGCCAGATTGAGAAGTTCCACATACGCTCACTGAGGGCTATCTTAGGCAAAAGATAGCAAGACAATGCCAAATCTGGAGGTGCCGGAAAAAAACAGCGTGCACGAGCACTGAAGCATTGTTCCTGCGGTTCCAACGTCTATGGAATGGCCATTGAATTGGCACGAATGAATCACACGAGCAAAGTTAGCTGCTGAACGGGGTCCTCCGCCTAGGGCATAGTTAATGCGGGCGTCCCAGAAAGCGAAACAAATTCTACTCCAGGAACAACTTTCAACATCCCCGAAAGTAACTAGAGTCGCATGCCGAAAGCAAAGACGGATGATGAGCAGTCACAAAGACAGCAATGGCGAACTTCGAGGCCAAAATCTCCAGACCAGGCGTCTAGATGCCAGAGTGAGAAGAGGTGTTTCAGTCAAAATCCAACTGCCGCGTTATTCTAGTGCGCCTGTTGTCCCCATCGGTGTGAACCCTTCACAGGGCTGAACAGTTAAACACACATTTTTATTGAGACTATCGCTTACTTCTCCTGCGATGGCCAGTTACCACCACCACCCTATTAGAGGTCGTTACTACGCCAGTTTACACAGTTTACAAATTCTGCTTTTAATGAAATGTCTAGATACAAACGAAATGTGTATGGACTCTCAGGGGACATTCGCTTGGTCAAGAGGTCTTCAGCATTTTTGCACCAAACTATTGTAACACTCATACAATACAGATGCAACATATAATAGCAAGTACCAAAAATTACTTTTTTGTGTCAGAAGCAACGAGTCATTTTACCATTCATGTTTCTAGCGGGATTCACTTTGAATTTGTCATCAGTCTCACAGAAAACTGCACCATCACATTTTTGCACTTCACCTATGGTATGAAATTATGTCACAAAGTCATAAAATTATTACTTGTATACGAAAAACTGCTGAATCACCAGTTAGCATACTTTTACATTAGGGAATTTTCCTGGAATTCTTTAGGCACATAAGATGGCGGCCCAGTTGGCCAGAAAATGTTTGCGTCAGCCTTCTGAGTGATGCCTCATTGTCTGAAAAGTGGTCTTATCATAGTGCCTGGAGGATTTTTTGTTGTCAATCTTCTCTAAAAACTAAGGTCCACCGCCGTCGCTAGAGTCGCAGCTTCTCGATTCATCTTGTCGGTGGAAGACAGAAGTAATGGAGGCCCAGACATCGGTGATGAAACACGCTTGCAGGCAGACAGACGCCCAGCAACTGTCCGCCCTGCCTGCGTCACCGCTGATGACCTGCTAACGCATTCTGGGTCGGCTCTCTATTGCGGAGGGCCGCTATTGCGGGGGGCCGCTATTGCGGGATTTTTGGGGGATCAAATGTTCTTAAGACCATACATTTTTTATTCTTTTGTCCGAAAACGCCTAAAAACCATAAAATGTTTGTTACCATTTTTGTGGAAAAAACTTTTTGAAAAATTTCTTTTCTTTTTTTTTCAAAACAATTTCCCCAATATTTCTTGATCGGGTTTTATCGATAGCGCTCAGCCTAGGCCGCACCCGCCACCCCGCCTGACTGACTTAGCCTGTCCGGGGAGTTTCACCTAAACCCGGACGCGTTACTTTTTGTCACGTTTGTGTCCAACATCAGAGTCGGGCCCTAGAGTTTGGGCGTAGGGACCACCCGTTGAGAGTCAAATGTGGGATGGAGTTAGAATATAAAGCTTCACCCGTTAGTAACAAAACTGTTATGGTTTTTTGGCCGTTTAAGGACAAAAGAATCAAAATGGCCTTAAGAACTTTTGACCAAAAACAAATCCCGCAATAGCGGCCCCCCGCAATAGCGGCCCCCCGCAATAGCGGCCCCCCGCAATAGCGCCCCCCCCCCCCCCCCCCCGCAATAGCGGCCCTCCGCAATAGCGGCCCCTCCCCACGCTGACTACCGAGTTTAGAAGTAGTATAAATTTAGAACGCGTTTCTATTACCTAGAGGAAGCATTGGTGCATTTCATACAGGACTCGCACTCTCGGAGCACTGTTAGTGGTTGGTGGAAGTGCACATTCTCAAACCAACGTATGCTCTCTCTCTCTCTCTCTCTCTCTCTCTCTCTCTCTCTCTCTCTCTCTCTCTCTCTCTCTCTCTCTCTCTCTCTCATCGTGCACTTTTACTGTAATACAGTCGAATCAAGAATTGATGTGAATGTAAAATGTTGTGACGGGCCGACGGCCTTACAATAAAGTCTCAAAGTCAAAGTCAAAGGCAGTCTCTCTCTCCCTCCCTCCCTCCCTCCCTCCCTCCCTCCCTCCCTCCCTCCCTCCCTCCCTCCCCCTCTCTCTATCTCTCTCTCTCTCTCACACACACACACACACACACACACACAGATACACACACACACACGCACATCACATAAACAAACAAAACATACACACACACACGCGCGCACGCACGCACGGACGTATATAGACGAATGCACGCACACGAGCACTCACCGACACACAAACAACACACACACACACACACTTGGATGCAGATCGAACATTTGTCACTTTTGCCCCATCCCCGGAGCTAACAGTCTTAGCATCGTGTAAGTCTGCCGTTCATACTAGAACATATTACAAGAATGCTGACTAAAGAGAGGGCAGCAAGGGAAAGACCAACGAAAGCTCTCTGGGGTCTTGACCATCCAAGGAAAAATGACATTTACACACTCGCACACGAGTACACGAGTGCACGCTCACACATGCTGGGAACAAAATCAAAGCAGCATTACGAAAAAACACACTAGCCAGCAGCCTCTAGGTCTGAAAAGTATGGAGACAATGTGCCTAGTGGTTACCTCCATTCTGAGTCTAGAGAGACTGCAGCGATCTGAAAAGTATGGAGACAATGTGCCTAGTGGTTACCTCCATTCTGAATCTAGAGAGACCGCAGCGATCTGAAAAGTATGGAGACAATGTGCCTAGTGGTTACCTCCATTCTGAATCTAGAGAGACCGCAGCGATCTGAAAAGTATGGAGACAATGTGCCTAGTGGTTACCTCCATTCTGAATCTAGAGAGACCGCAGCGATCTTGTAAACGTTACTTATTGTCTACATGCACGACTTCCGACGCTAAAAAAATGTGAGAATTCACCTAGGAATAGCCGCCATGAACACACCAAAAACTATCAATAACATACAGACATTTGCGTATTTTTCTAGGCTACTATATTTTAGTACTGTCGCATCACCAAAACAATTTTACATTTACCAGGTGAAGATCATTCTTGTTTTCGTAGAACAGTCACAAAGGCGGTAAAGAACTTGTCAATGACAGAAACAGTTCATTAGAAAGGTCATTTCACTGAGTCAGCCTCTGGGTGAGCCCGACAGACCCGCAGCTCTGCCAACAGCGTGACTCGTCACCTTTCTGGAACTGACCAATTGAATGTGTCGCCCTGGCTGATGAAATCGTGACAAGAAAAAGAGCAGGGCCCTATAGATGGACACCGGCATGCAATGTCGGGCCTGAGGTGTTTGCCCCGGATCTCCTCCGACCACTTTCTATCCCCAGCGTTATGACTGTGGGCCTCCTGTCATGCAAGCTATTTACCGCGGCGCTGTATGCAGTCTTCTGACCGCCTCACCGCCGTGACCTTTCCTCTTCGGGTTCCTACCTACACTTTCTCCCAGCCAGGGCCCGCTATGGTTGCAATTTTTATTTATTCTGTCGAGTAGCTTTCACGCGCAAATGTATCCGTGCCACAATGGCAATTCCTCAGGTTCGTACATTCTGAGAGCTTCAGGTTCTGACCTTCACTTTCATCATCGGCACAAATAATTTTTCTTTTAAAAGCTGCTTGTATTCAAGGAAACAACTGAATAAAAATTGACATGGCAACTTCTTTTTTGTGTGTTCTTCGGGCCAAACGGACACAGGTGACAGCTAAGGGAACTAATTTTCAGTTGTCCTTTTTCGTGAATGACTGTTAGCGTTTATGATCGAGGCCAAGTGGATTATTGCACATGAGAGAGAGAGAGAGAGAGAGAGAGAAAAAAAATTTGATTAGGCCACAGAGAGAGAGAGAGAGAGAGAGAGAGAACGCGTTTATTCACAGGCCGACAGCCCATCTAAACAGCAATGGTCACTACTAAATGTAATCTGTCGATAGACAAAGATATGTCATCATTTGCATCATCAAAAATGTTACGAGCTCTGTCAACATAAAAAATGGATTTACATTTACATTACAGCTTCACCTTCCATGTTTTTGTCTCAGACTTTCAATGCGTAGAACACATATATCGCTACTTCCCTGGTTGCGTGGATGCTTGTTCCCTTTATGAGCTAAGAGAGAGAGAGAGAGAGAGAGAGAGAGAGAGAGAGAGAGAGAGAGAGAGAGAGAGAGAGTGTGTGTGTGTGTGTGAGAGAGAGAGAGAGAGAGAGAGAGAGAGAGGGAGAGATCATTGCCGATGTCAAGGGTATTTTTCTATGCGATAATCTCATGAACGTGTCAATAAATGGTCAGGTTCGTAAAGGAAACATATTAATATTCAAAGGGAACACTAAGCGCAACGAATCAGCGCAAAGGACCCGTGAGGGTGTTAAATATGGTTTAAACCAAGAGAAGGAGCAGAGTAAGTATCATTGTTCTTCTGTTCGAGATTGGTTGCCATGAGTTTAGGGGGTGGTGGTGGTGATGCTGCTGTTGTTGTTGGTGGTGGTGGTGTTGTTCTTGTTGTACTTGTTGTTCTTGTTGTTTTTGTTGTTCTTCTTCCCCTTCTTCTTCTACTACGCTAGCAGAGATGAAGCAGAGTGCAACGGATTGCAGGGAATGTTCGTGTCAGATTTCCTTAACGAAGAAAATATTTTCAATGGAAGGAAAAATAATGACTTCAAATTGCAGCAAAATGTGGAGATTCCTTAGCGCAGAAAATATTTTCAAGGGAATTAAATAAAATGACCTTAAATTGCAGCAACATGTTTTGATTTCGGATTCCATTAACTACTACCTTAAAAAACGTGTATTTGTATGTTTCCTTTCGTGAACATCACTGCAGCACGAGAAAATCACATCCAGAAAAAAAGAACCTGGCCTCCGCAGAATATATATTTTTGGTACACCAGGAGCTGATTAAGAATATAAAACTGGTCTTCTAAACCAGACTTCGCTACCCAGCCGTGGTATTCTAGTGACTAATAAATAGGCAATGACCAGTGTCTTGCCGCAAATGAAACCAGCCGAACCTCTAGCTGCAAATTCTCATTCAGTTTCGACCTCGGTATGACTGTTTTGGGTTAAATCCGGTGGGCGTTTCTGATCGTCTGCTTCGCTAAATACATCTCCAGCCAGCAAACACCACTCCCAGTCAACCCTCCTCAATCACGTGACTCTCAGGAGGTCCCGGAAGGGAATCTACGTGCTGACTTCCTGGTCGACTTTCCGAATTCAATTATCGAGTGACTGATTTTGTTTCCTCTCTGGCCCATGAGAACGGTCTTTTCTCGTGGATGATGTCAGGTTCATTTACTCTTGATGGCTCCTGGTTGTCTGCCATAGAGCAAAAATCGAAAGAAAAGAATGTCTCTCCCTGCTGTAAAGAACAGCGGAATGATAACAAGAGAGAGGAACACAACTGCGCGTAACTCTCACTGGGTTGTCAGAACTTGTGGCTGTCGTTTGTACAGTTTTTGGAGGAAGTTGATTTGTAGTTAATGTTGTTGTTTGGGTTTTTTAAGTCCAGAGATCCATATGTATAGTACTCAGAGGGGACATACGACAGAAGCATGCACAGTTGACTTTGTGATGTTGCCGTTAAGTAAATGCTCGTCACTATTAGCCACGCCCCCTTCATGAGCTGGAACATTGCAATCTCCAACCTACCTCCACGAAATGTTCTTTCGCTTAGGCGATACACGACGCCGTTCATTCTCAATATCAAATATTCATACTCCCATGGTCCACACGGAAGTATTTCGTAAATCGTTCACTTATTATGCTATAAAGATATGGAACTCGCTACCTTTTTATGTTAAAAAAACACATCAAATCTTCAGTCATTCAAAAAGCAGTTAAAATATATATAAAGAACAATAATGAGAGGGGATATGGTAGTGGGGTGATGGTGTGAATGAAAACGTGATGTAATGAGAGAGGGAGCGAGAGAGAGAGAGAGAGAGAGAGAGAGAGAGAGAGAGAGAGAGAGAGAGAGTTTTCATTCTTCTTGTCACAATGTTTTATTTTGAGGACCACTGGAAGATGGACTTTTATTGTACAAGTGTATACCCTCATTAAATAAAATAATTGAACCCGATATAACTCATGGGTTTGTTTTAATAACTCATCTTTGGTTAACCTTAAGTAGCAGACATGATATCACCCCCCTCCACACTCACACACACCCTTTTCAATCAGTGAATCTTTCGGCTCTCGTGTCTAGGGGTTAGTGGAAGGGGGCAATAATTAATGCACTCTCTCTCTCTCTCTCAATCCACACTTATAACACAACCTCAATTTTCATTCAAGATGATTGAATTTAATAAAACTCAATGATGGCAGAATCACAGTCAATGCAATAGAAATTAAAAAACAATTCTGTCAGTCTACTCTTTGTGACCGAAAGGCAGCAGGTTATTCCACTGACCCGAAACGAAAAATTGACCCAAAGTTACTCACAAGTTCAAGCAGATGAGCGAAAACCGTTCCCCGACCTCCATCGACAAAACTTCTGGACAAAACGATATCCACTCAGGAATGGGGATTCACAAGCACACTCTCTCTCAAGGCTCTCCCTGGAGACGAGAGGATAAAAGACCATACACGACTGGCTCACAAACTTGCCCGAACAAACACGAAATTTCCAAGTGCATACACGATGAATTTTTCTTAGGCGCCAAACTTTATTCAAATGTCTTGGTGGGGCGGGATTTCTTCAAATCGGGAAACGCTGCAGGTCTTCTCTGACACGTCTTTCATAAGGCGAGGGGGATGATTGGAAGAAATTTAACGTGTAGGCTCATCGTCTCACACGGAGTTAAAATGGCACGTACGGCTTGTCTCGTGTCCACTGATAGACTAATGTAAAATTTAATTTTCAACGCTCTAAGATTGAAGAGTCTCCCACAGCGCATGTGCCGCCAACCTCAACCAATCAACTCTCGATTGCATCCCCTTTAATTTTGTGATCAACCGATTCAAGCCGGTCTCAAACCGTGAAATTTAAGCATGTTCCCACCAAAACACCATCTAACCAAAAACTCAAACAATTCAAAAAAATGTATACTAACTGAACCGTAACACATGCAATGTGCGCAAAGGGATTCACTCTATGTAGATAGCAAAGGCTTGTCTAGTTCACGTGCAGGTGTCTGTAAATACATTTGGTACGTCACGGCATGCAGCACTGCGCTCTGTGATGTAGCTACCCCATGGCGTGGGGACAACACTGAATTATTATGTGGAACTTACTCTATGAAAAAGGGCACTTATGTTAACTGCGTGTAGATTTAATACTAACAGCTCTGGAGAGCTAGATAAAGAAGAAAATGCAGTTATGCCCTTTTTTATCCTTCGCATGCAGCGCTCTACATGTCTTTCCTTTCTGCATAGTATGTTTTTGGTTATCAATAAAGTTTCCTCTGTGGTGAACACAATCATCACAAACATATATCATTTCGCTTTTTGATAAAAAGGAAATGCATAGAATATAGGAAATGTCTGCTTTCAGGATATCTGTCTTCTTTGTATTATCAAGCTAATCTGTGCAATGATGCTCATCACAAATGCTAAGTTTTGTGGTTAAGCTTTGCCCTGGAACCCTTCATGCCTAGAATTAAATTATGTTAAAAACACTCTTCAGAATTTGTTCCATGGAATGAAAGTGTTTCAAGCGACTTCTGCGAGTGCTGCTCCGTTGAGAAGAAACGCTATTTGCTTCCAGTAGGCATAACTTCCAATTTAGTTTTGCTTCTTTAAGCTGTATCATTTCATCAAAGCAAATGTTATGGACCCCGTGCATTTCCATAAATAATGTCTTTGATTTTTTTTCTTTCGGAGATGGAGCGGTCTTCTGGCGTGCAAAACAATGCCAGGAATTTTGAGAAGACTTTCCACCTGCAGGTGTGTGGAGCAGCTGTAATCCGCTCTCCTGGAACAACAGGGAACCATTGACCTGGGATGTCCTCAGGGTGATCCGTTGCACCCCAGGGCACTTGACACGTGGTGTGTCATGTGGGTGCTTGAGACGAGTGAGAGAAGCCACGGGCCTATACCCTCGCAGCAGGCAGGCCATCTGCGGCTCTGTGGTGAGTAGAACTGGATTGCAGCCCTGCAGGACGCCTACTTGCTTTCCTACAGTGACCCCATTTTTCGGTACATCTGCACTCTTGAAGCGCTCAAGGAACAGATAATAATGTTTTCAAGAGTAAAGACCCTTGAGGTCAGATAGTGTGCACACCGAACTCCATTGAAATAGCAGCGTTGGCAAAGAGTTCCATAGCCACTTCTTATGTGTACGAATGCTCAAGACACGTAGTCATAACATTAGAAAGATATAACTCCGACGCATATAGGCCATCCACAGCAAAAAAGAAAGTGTTAAAATGTATTACTTAATTGGCATTTCTTTGTAACAAATAGTCAAAGTCACCTAATGATAATTTGTCATTGGTGGATTACATGAATGCGAGAGAACATGCTAAATTTTTCAAGGCCTGCTTGGAAAGGTTCGCATACATTTTGGAAGGATATGAAAGTATCAAATTAATAGATACTTACATTCAAATATTTGAGACAAAACGTAAACTCCTGCAGATAATCTCTTAGAAAACGCTCAGTTTTCAGAAATGAAATGAAGCTGAGTGCGACCAAAAGATCGGCTTTCAATGTCATATTTTCAAAGCCCTGTTTAGATGTTTCATGTATCCCAATACTGCCGACTTTCTAATCATTCCTCCTGTATTTGCTTGCAGATTCTGAAAAAATTTGTACAAGATTTCCAATAATATATCGGTGGAGTATTATAGGTTAACCACAAAATACAGTGACAGAAAAGCGTCCACGCATTAGCGCAAAATGTGTAGCTTTACAAAGTTGAATGTCTTAACTTATTGAAGTATACACAACACTTATTAATGCTGAGAGGGTTGCTCGAAAGGCTTCATCATCAAACCGTGTTGCACAGCAAAGAAAGAATCTGCAGATAACCTACATTTCAGAATGGAGGTAAAGGACAGATAAAGTTTAATTGGGTCTGGAAGTATATTTCCTCCCAACGGAAAACGTAGCAGATCAGTCACCATGACAAACGCATCTTTTCGGACGGTGCAAGCGAAATGTGGTGGGCGCTAGAGATCCTGAATGTTCAAATAATTGAGGCAAACACCATCCACTTACGTCGTCCATAAACATTTGTTAGACAAAGCGTAGAAGACTTTAGTGCATGCGAAGCTTTGTAGCCATGTCATAGTTTTAGCTTCGCCTATTCGTGTGTGTGTATGTGTATATATGTGTGTGTGAGTGTGTGTGTGTGTGTGTGTGTGTGTGTGTGTGTGTGCATGTGTGTGCATATGTGTGTGCATGTGTGTGCATGCTTGTGGTGTGTGGGTACGCGCGCAAGTGTATCCGTTGGTCTGTTTGCCTGCCTGTCTACCTGTTTGCCTGTCTACCTGTCTGCCTGTCTACATGTCTGCCTGCCTGCGTGTCGGTCTGTCTGTGTCTATTTGTTGCCTACCTGCCGGCCTGCCTGCTTGACTTACTATCTGCCTGCTTGCCTGCTGCCGGCACATCTTTCTTTTGCCCGCCTGTCCGTCTGAAACCGCGGCACCTTGCTCCGACGAAGGAGAAAACCACGTTGATGGCCATGGGTTAAATAACTGTTGATTATTAGCACATATTTTGGACATATTTCTTCGTGTCTGGAAGTGAAAAACAGGAAACATCCAAACTTCCCATTGTGCCTCTCATCCTCTTTTTTCTCCCTTGATCTGTTCACGGAAAGGCTTTCCCAAAGGGGAGTAGCACACTTATCGATAGTATTGGATTTGAGAGCGCTGGCTGCAGAGAATACTGCAATGTGTGTTCATTATGTCAAGACTTCAATAGTCTGAGATGATGCAGTCTTTGCATTCAAGGACAGAATGACACTTGCAGTGGACAATTTAGTCTGGCCTTTTGTTTGCCAAAAGTGGAGGACCCATCAATAGCGAAGAATAGTTATTGAGGTTGTAACTTTTTTCTATTGTTGTTCTCATTACATGTATATTATATGTGTACACTTTATTATTTCTAGGACTCTGTAATGGAACGGTGTGCCATGATAATGCAGTAGGAACGAAGATCCTAAAATAAAGCTTAGAGCCCTTCCGTCCAGTGAAACGTCAACTGGCTTCAGTTGAGAGACTCAGGGAGAGGCAGAATAATCTAGCTGACACAAGGAACCCAGTCTGTTGGAAGTTGTATTTGTCCTCTCCAGTCTTTCTCATGTCTTGCCTTCACCCGTTATCGTGCATCGTAACGCAGGGTCTTCAGTGTTCAACCTTGGCAAGCAGTTCCCTAGCTTTTGTTGTTTGTGCGCTTGTGCCAGGATGATTTCGTACTTTTGGCTGAATCAATAAGTTTGAAGATGCCTTTTATCTCATAAGATTATCACACTGCCTGGTCAAACAAATGGAATTATCTAGTGACCAGTACAAGGTGTGATAAGATGAGAACGATATTGTTCTCAAGATAATGACAAGTTGAACGAATAAAGCCTTATATGCAGTGGATACAGCAAAATGCTGACATTGGCAGTTACAAGAGCAACAATCCCTGGCCTTAGCGACTTCTTTAATTCCACCTCAAACAACTCCATGAACTTAGGAAGTTGTCAAATGTGAACCCAATAGCAGTTCGCACTGTTATTTTAGATATAAAAAATAACGAATAGTGCTGTGTTATCTTGCTTCGGGAAGCTTTGTTTAAGGTTGTAAATCTGGCAGTTAACGCCTGTACATGTATTGCTTCATGGGAATGGTGATACCTCGAATTCCGTTCGAACGCTGCATAACATTCTGCGGTTACAAACTCCGAGGGTTCTTCATCTGATTCAATAATTGTTCTTTTTCATACGGGAAATGTTCATGCATTTTCTTTGTTCTTCAAGTTTATGCATTGAAAGTGAAAAGACGCTTACTAATCTAAGTTTATTTAGGTTTGATAGTTACCTAAATCTAGGCCATGGTCACAGAATTTACCAAACGAAACAGATCTTCAAAGAATGATATACAAAGCCCACATTTCGGGAAAAAATGAACCAATGAATTGATAGATGAACCACCCTGCTCACCCCCACTACATTTCCATTTCACGTCATTGACTGAACACCCCTGTCACGTGTGCGCCTGGCCCGGGATAAGGCTACTCTCACTCATGTGGGCACACGCTAAGTGAAAAGTTTCTCTTTTGAGTCCCACCTAACTCTCTAAGTGTGTCTGAGAACCAAGCTGGATTTTGAAATTGGACATGACAGAAGACTACTCGCTTCGAACGCCGCGTCCACAGCAGCCGCATCCTTTTACAAAACAAGGGCAAGGCCATCGCCTGAGTAGATGTGGAGGTCGCGGAGGTGCACGTTTTTGACAGGAGTGGCTGGGGTGGTTTTTGCGGCAGGGAGAATCCACTCTTTACAACGTATATGCCCTCAGATTCCAGCGTCAGTCCATTCTCCATGAGGAGCATTAGGGACTGACAAGCCAGACCCTGCAATAATGGAGGTGCACGCCAAATGCGCGTGCAGATGAGAAACCTTCAGACAACGTTCGAGCAGAAGATCTGACGTGCTGTCAGACCATCGAGAGGAAGGAACGTCCCCCGAGAAAGAGGAGGGAATAAGAGGAATGAAGAGGGAATGGCTAAAACAAAAGCCAGACTATGCATGGCAAGGAATCACATTATTTAGATATGGATGATCATCAACTGCAGTTAAAGCCTTTGCTGGGATCAGTATGATAATTGTTGATGGAATGATCAATGCATGGATAAGGCTTAACAGCATATCAGTCTCTTTTGACTATTTAAGGTTCCTGCCCACCCACACCACTGCTGTTGGTGTGAATGTGAGAGCATCAAGTTCTTTGTAGCCCGGCCATTCCCCTTTTGCAAATCGTGCAGGACGACGCAGGGGGACTTCTACTAATACTAATCCACAGAGGACGTGCATGCATTTCGCCACTTGCAAATCCGCATCCAAGCCACGCATTTGAAGCCTTGATTGTTTCAGAACGTAGAAGTGAGAAATCATAATTACAACCCAAATCGACCAAAACAAAAGAACGCTAATGCAGTTCATATATAAGATTTGATCAAACTGCAGGGTTTTAAAGTTTACCTACACCTGTTTACATGCTCAAAATAGTAAACTGTAACATCAGTTCAGCACGAATCAAGAAGCGTATGGAATATCGTTTCCCAGACTTCAGAATGTCGTCATTGCAGACAGAAAAAGATAAGCATGCAAATGTTACGACTCTCTTTAGATGATGCCAAATGCTTCAAGACCGTAAGATGGTGTTTAGACGGTCGTTGAAAAGCCTCCAATCTCATGGTTAGGGTCGGGATCGTAGATGAGAAATGTGTGCATGCAATCAACAGATATCAATCACATCAATTGGTACAACATAACTGAGGTCGGTAGGCAATTCGTATCATTGAGTCCCGACCCGCACACCCACATTGACCTATTCGAGGACACAAGGGAGCCTCCTGACTTTCGACAGTAGCTCTTTGATACTTCTTCCCAAAATATTTAAGGTTATCCGTATACCATTACAATACTGATGATGTAGAGAGCAATGATTGACGGGTTAAATGGTGCGGCAAGAGAGACGGCAAAGTTGAGATGAAGGGACATGGGGTGAGGTGCGATGTGCGTACTGGACAGGGTGAGGTGGAGGGGAGGGAATAAAATTAGGGCCAGAGGAAAACCTCGGCATATGGAGTGAAATGAACACGTTCTCTCTCATACTAAATCAAGGGCAGTCTTTTCAATCTGCAGTCTACTCAGCAACGATGTCAGAGGGATGTGGAGCAGGCCTGTAGACCTCATGCATAATTCATTGACATCAACTGGAGTCTGCCGCCCATCAGCCGCCGAAGTGCCACCAGCACTTGCTGTCTACGCGCATCTGCACTTGATTTGAAAACATGTTTTGCTAACGAAAAGTGTTTGAGAACATGCATTGCATTCTGCTCGTTTTGTAATGTGAATACAAGATGGAGTGTAATCAGATTTGTCGGCATGCCAATGAAATGCACGCTATTAAATGTCGTCGAATGCAACAACAAAAATCCAGACCAAACGATTACAAAATGATAGAGCAGATAGCTTTGGTGTGCTGTGAAAAATATGTAAAGTCTATCAAACAACAGAGCAACATTGTTGCACGATGGGAGATATACCAGGGGAGTTTCTCTTCACATCCTCTCATGCAAACAGCGTTGTCGACTATGTTGATTTAAAACTGTACCTATCAGTAGTCAATCGCATCGTGCATGTATGCCGTGGAGATAACAAAAAAGAGATGAAGTCAAACACTAAATAACGATCGGACCTAAGTAAGACACTTCCCCCAAAACAGGCCCTGATATAAAATGTCAACCAGCAGCTGCCAAACACCACAGAAGCACTAACAAATTAATCTGTAAAGTTGCCCATTTCTCCATCCTCACGTGTTTTTGCTCAGTGCGCAGAATGCTTGCACATGTATAGTAAATAGGTCAAAATGAAGTCAGGCGAGAACATTTATCTTCAACCTCGATCACTATAGTTTGATCAGGAATGTAGGCTATAAAAAACCCTGGTCATAGGCCTAAAAGTGGCGAAATAACGTAAGAAAGAAAGCAGATATGGAGAAAATAAGTAGTTTTCAGCTCAGAATCAGGTATTAAATATTGAACACAAAAGGGACACTCAGCTGAAAGCCATAAATCGTTCGTGAGGAGTGTCAGAGATTCACATACTGTTTAGTTTAATAATCAGTAATACATCCCTGTGCAGAATAAAAGAATCAAATATTGAAAATGAGAAATGGAAAGAACCAGTTGAGAAGAAATACACTACAAAGGAGCAAATGTATCTTGCGAGTACCATGAGAAACACTACCAGCCGCACTACAAGTAAAAGACACTCATCCTCATTAAAGATAGCATACATGGATGGATGCCTTACTACAGTTCATGCAAGGACATTTGTTGTGATACGCTTATTGATAATCAGTTTCTTTGGTTCAAACTGCAGTGACTCTTTCCGCGTCCTGCAGAAAACGACCATGCTGGCTAGTTCTTCTGAAATGCACTGACACGGCATGCAGCTTCAGAAAAGGAGATCGGCCTTCAGAATTTAAACGCACTAGCGTTTGGAGTATTTGACTCTAAAATGATGTGATTTGCGTAACAGCTACAAATTAACAAGAGGCCTTATTGAAAGTGCAGCGTAGTTCTGCGTGTCAAGTAAAGAATACAGTTGTATAGCGTGTCTTGCGCCAACAGCACACTGAACCCATCTTGGATGAGGCCGCTAGGTTATGGGTTCTTATAAATGAAGATGCGGGTGTGGGAACGTGTATGAGAAGATCGAAAGAAAGCAAATTTAGGATAAGAACTTGCTCAGTATCAAAGGATCATTTTCCATCAGTCAGTCTTTGTCAAACTTGACGCGTTTAGAGAATAATTCGTCTGTCGGCTTTCCACTTTTTTTCTTTATACTTCATGAAGCAGGAAGTGTCAAGAATCGTAACGGGTACTCCCAGGGTGACAAGACTGGAGTTTTCATCTTTGTCTTTTCTTTTTTTTGTTCTTCTTTCTTTTCTTTTTTTCTTGTGTGTGTGTGTGTGTGTGTGTGTGTGTGTGTGTGTGTGTGTGTGTGTGCTGGATTGGTGGTGGTGGTGGTGGTGGACTATATATTTAAACACACTTGCAATGGATGAGAGCATGCGTGCGCTCAAAATTTGATCTATCCGAGGATAGTACACTTGTTTTACGCCATGTTGACCCTTGTTGCATTGTGCTTTTACTTTATACCTGTGGGCTGTTTAAGACACCGAGCGCATGGTATCACAATGGGCGTTCGGTTCTTAAACGCCAGTGCTACGCGAAGCATCATCGAGCGCTCGATAGCCCGCCGCGGAGGTGCAACGCGCGTGCATTCAAAATGGCTGCTCTTGCAGATGATGAAGATGGAAGCTGCTTGCAGAAAAAGGCCTATATCTGGCTCTGCATGACGACTGTAGAGGGATGGAGGCGTTCTAATCATCGGGACATCAAACACCATCAGCGCAAGCAGACGTCAAGAGTATCACTACACAGAAAAATAAGGTGCTGCGTAATTCAGCAAATCCAACTTGCACTTCCTAGATCAAAGAGTGAACTTTTAATAATTGAGATGCATGCACCTACAGGACCTCGATAACTGGCGTTTCCTGCCGACGAAAAGCCATCGCATGGTGTCACTGGATCTTCAAACCAACAAACTCGTTTTAATCGCCCTTCTGGGGTAGCGGTGTACCCACTCCATAACTGCCCATCGCATGTCGTACCCAACGACCTGGCAAGAGTACGCTGTCAACGACACGAGCTCAGCCTGGGGCGATCATTGCCCCCGGGGTTTTACGGCTGCTCGGCTTCTAATTCTACAGAAGCCGCTCCCCAACGCCATGAAGTAAATCGCCCGTGGTGCTTCATGACAGTCCACAGCGACAGTTCCTCACCCCCGGTGTGTGCCTCCTCACTGCGCCAGCCTTAACACCGGCAATGGACAGCACGAGCGTCAGAACCATTGGCATCCGTGATTAATTAGACAGGCACCGCCCCCCTGCCTTTTTCCTCAACTCCAGCCCAGGCCAGAGAGAGTGTCTCTGCCCAGGCCCGCTTCCAACAGTCGGACTTAACGCAATCAGACAAATGGAAGAGCAACTTGCTATCGCCTGTTCTGGGCGCGCTGCGAGCACACAGAAGGGAATAGGCGGCCTTCCCTTGGGGATGATAAATACAGGTTATCTCTATTTCCTCTGAATGAGTACATCCAGTGCGAGCAACTCGACCCCAGCTTTGATCTCACAGTTCTCATTAAAATGAGACAGAGATGAGGAGAGAGTGAGAGAGAGAAAAAGGTAAGAGTGAGCCGAGGCAGAAAAGAGCAGACGAGGTTAAACAGGAAAAGGGACGGATGAACTTGGTAAATGTTTCGAAGGAGATGAAGATGCAGAGCAGGCTATGAATACTAAAATTGTACAGACATACAAACACACATACGCAGAGATAGACACCCAGACAGACAGAGCGACACACAGACAGAAAGACAGACAGACAGACAGATACTCAGACAGACACACAGACAGACACACACAGACAGACAGATACACAGACAGACACACACACACACACACACACACACACACACACACAGACAGACACACACACACACACACACACACACACACACACACACACACACAGACAGACAGACACACACACACACACACAGACAGACAGACAGACAGACAGACAGACAGACAGACAGACAGACAGACAGACAGACACAAACACACACACACGGACAGACATACAGACAGACAGACAGACACACAGACACACAGACACACACACAGACACACACACACGCGGATGGACGGACGGAAAGACAGACACACAGACAGGTGGACGGACGGACGGAAGGACGAACAGACAGACACACAGAGAGGCGGACGGACGGACGGACGGACAGAGAGACTCACAAAGTCACACAGACAAAGACGCACAGACGGACGGACGGAGACAGACAGGCGGAAGAACAAACACAGCAGACATGATGAGGGACGCAGCAAAAGACAAGCAGAGATAGACATGAGGATGCAGGGAACTTTATGGCGTTACACACAGACAGGCATTCAGCTGAGAGAGAAAGCGGAAGCAGTACAAATAGGTACGCTGGAATGATTAATATAACTTAAACTGAACATTTCACATTGATGATCACCGCAAGAGTAACAGTAGAATGATAAAACAGTAGCCCTGAGTCTGTCACGCTACAGACACAATGACTACAAATCCGTAAATCCAAAGGTGTTACATTGTTTTGATTGCCACAACAAAACTCACTAGAATTCAAAACCAAGACGCTAATAAACGTTTTTCAGAAGCATTTGGAAAAGAGAGAGAGAAAACAATGAGATAAACAGAAACAACAACAAACATCCACGAAAGCTATGGATTTAAATCAAATTAACATCAACATACTGATGGAGGGTCTTGAGGGTCTACCAAAGAATGCTGAAGCAATACATCCTGATAAACGGAATGCATGGGGAACGGTTCGATAAGAACAAGAAAAAATGTACAAGAGGCTGCGAGAGATGTATATAGGATGGATAACCTTTTTTTCCTGTCTGACTCCTTGGAATTAAGAAGAACATCCGGCCTCAACAAAACCGATTCCCTAGACAGCATACTGATCACATTTTGTCACTTCTCCCCGCATATTCTTGGATTCTCTTTTTCCTGTAGTGGTCTCTGTTTCCTTGGGTTGTCCCAGTTTTCTTCACTCTTGTATCCCTGATCTTTTCCATGTGCTCTCACAGCACCCCTGACATTGGATATGGTAACTACTGATATCCTAGACAACTTGTCTTTATCGTCATATTCATGGAATATTATTCCCAGCTTTCAAATCTGGTTGTCGCTTTCAAGAGACTGATCAGCAGATGTGTGTTTCAAGAAATGTTCCTGGCCTTTTGTTAACACTTCTAAATCAAGTGGAAAAGTTATACAGTTGTGTTTTATGCGGCATGTTTTGTTATGAAGGTGGCTCTACGCTAAATCTACCTCCTTTGTTTCATCTCGGGACAAGCAAAATGCTCCATCGAGACAACGAGACACCCAGGAAGGGTTGGTTACAGAAAAATTTGACAACGGAACCACACATACGGAAAATGATAGATTTTGGCAATGCTTCCCACGTCACCTTTTACGTCGTGTAGTTGGCCAGCATCCAAACAAATAAACACACAAACAAACAAAAATATCGTGGCTTCTGCAGTGATTCGCATTATGATGCGCATGAATATACACTGGCGCCCTCAATGTTCTGAGTAAGCAGCATGCGTCGAACATTGCCTCTACACATTATCAATGGCATGGGCACCCCGACAAGGGAACGGAAAATTGCGATTTTTTTTACGCACTCCAGGACAGGGAATGAACTCCACGACTACACAGGGATTTCTCGGGAAGCTTTTCCTGCTGTTAAGACACGCCGGCCGGCATGTGAACACGCGACCAGACACCCTAAGTTTCCCAGCACCGCAAAAAAGCGGGCGAGGCTCCCTTGAAAGTGTGACGCGGCGGGCAGCGGCGGCCTGGCTACAAAGGGAGGAACAACAGACCAGCAATCACCTGGGACCTCTCTCCCAACTGGCTCAACACGCCAGTGTTTGCGCAATGTAAGCCATCCCTTTACGAAGACCCAGGCCTGGGCAAAAAGGCGGGTAACAGAAGGGGAGAAAGGCGTCCTGGTGAGGTGAAGACAGCCAGGAATGCAATGGGACTCCTCAAAGCATGTCAAACCATGGTGCAACGAGCACTGGTTGGCTAGAGGATGAAGGTTTCTTCAAGAGTTTAAAGACGCTGATGAACCGGTTTTGTTGACTTGAAAAGCCGTAGATATTTTAACGACAGTGACTTGAATACCAGTTTCGTCCGGTAGCTGTGTAATAAATGGCCATGGCTGGGGTTGAGGTTTGAGAGTAAGATAAAGGATGGGGTGTGTCATGCCACCTGTGTTAACAAGACATGACAACATGCAGCACGGTATTCATGTTTAAAAGTAGTTGACAGAGCAGGGCAGTAATATACAGGCAAATATGTGCTCAGGAGCCTCCACTGACCACACTTTACAGTTTAAACAATTGCGGGTGATAAAATGTCTCTCTATATGTTTCAAACGGTCAGTGTACGGTACTGAATAAATCAGCTATGCACTTTTCAAATGTCAAAAGTTTGGTAGGTATATTTTAGTCCAGTCAGATTCGGGTGAAAAATGGCCAAACCTTGAACAAATTGCTTTAAATGCAAACTCAACTGTTTTGGGTTGCTTAAGGGTGTGACTTTTACATCCCAAAAGTTTACCAAAGTAGGATGGGCAAACATTTATTTTTGGGCTCTGGAAAATGGCGACCGAACTGAAGTATGACGCAAACACAAATTTACCCTATTTTGCATTTATTACACAAAGTTACTAGAAATATGACGTATAGTGCTAATTCAAGCTTCCATTTGACATTTGCTAACTGAATATATGATAAATAAATCTAGATGTATTAAACATATGTCAAAAACGTGCATTTTCATTGATGATTTGATGTCTCTCAGGACATTTGACACGACGACAAAGCATAAAAATAAATGTAAATAAACAAAATACAAACAAACAGCATTCAATTCAATGCTCATATTGGTTTCAGACATGCATGCTTTTGAGAAAAGGTGAGGTGTTTCAATCTCTCTCTCTAAATCCCCACTTGTCCCTCGTCCTCCACGAATCCCCCCCCCCCCCCCCTTCTTCGCTCTTGTTCACCAAAAAATAAACCCTCATTTTTTGTTCTAAACACGGTACATATACACTTTTCTGCAAACTTTTCAACTCAAAGGAAAGCCAATTTCTCACCAGTCTATAACATACCCATTCCCCTTTCATTGCTCTTCATCAATTTCATCGTCCTGCTCATAGTCTAGGTTCACGGGTGCAACGTTGACACAGGTTTCTCCTTGACAATGACCACATGCTGCTGTGCACACAAGGCCATGTTTCCGGCAAGTGCACCTCGTGGTTGAACAGTCAGTCTGACAGTTGCACCTGATGACCGTCAAGAGCTCCTCTGGAGCAGCAGGCAAATCAGTCAGCATAGGGAGTAGCAAGCGATTGGCCACTTCCCAACCCCATTGACACGGATCCAGGGACGCATCATTCAGGTTCTTCCATGCCTGAACCTGGAAATAGACGCGGAAGCAATGGTACATGGCAGCAGATGATGATGGAGGCAGAGAACTTGGTTGGAAAGATTTGGTTGATGTGGCCACCTTCTGTACATATTTGACATATCTCAGATGATTGAGGCTGTCCTTTTCCTCACCTCCATACAGGAGCACAACCGCCTTTTCCCCTGCTTCTTCTATCTCCTGATGAGTACTGGCTGCCATGAAAACATCAGCAATCTTCTGAAACAGTGTTGATTTCATCAGGAGTTTCACAGGCAGAGATTTGCCAATGTTCATCATCCCGCTGGTAGTGTCGCAACCAGTGATCGCATGTGCAAAAAGTATCCTCCCCCATGTTTCTGTCCCAATTTTGGCCCTCGTTGCCTTGATGTCCCACAGTTTGGCCTTTTTCCCACTCGGCATGAAGTACACACCATGAAGATTGTCTGTAACGTGGTACAGGAGCAAGATAAGAAGATCAGTGTCTTCTCCTATGAGGACAGTGGTTGAACTTGCAGCAACGTCTAGAGTTGTCTTGACAATCAGGCAATCGGCGTCATCTTTTGCATGGTGGATCTGAAACCCCAATTTCATCAAAATTTCGCTCAGAAGATTGATGAACCGCTGCTTGTTGCTTGGATTGGCAAGAAATTTCTCCCGAGTGTCTTGAAGGATCATGTCACCGGTGAAATTTACCTGCACTGAGGTACCATGCCGTCTGACATGGGTGGCAGCTTTGGTTGTTTGTTGCGTGCTGTACCCATCAAATACAATGGTTGCTTTCTTGTACTTTCGTGCAACAAAGTCTGCATACATCTCAGCCAGCTGGTTGTAAGTTGATCCCCTCCGCCATGGCAGCTTGTGGAGAAGTGAACCTCCATCAAGGACAAAATTAATGTTTTCATTTGGCAAAGTGGTGTCCTCTTTTGTAAATGACCCGAGATACTCTGCAAGTGTTGACTTTGATGCCAGTCGTGGTAGTCCACTGGCGTCAAACAAGGCACATGGAAGGTTGGTCATCTCATACTTGAACAAAGATGGTATGGTCTCTGGTGTGCTTTGTGCTATCTTCAACAGGCGTTGAAAGAGAAGAAGTGGATCGATAATGATGGGCTCATCATTGACTCTCACTGCCAATTTTGTAGCAAGAGTGACGGCCACATCTTTCTTTCTGATGACAACCTCAAGCACATTTTTTCTGTCATGCCATCCAACATTTTCTTCCCGATATTCTTGGCATTATCAACATTGGCTGTGGCATCTGCAACCCGCCCACTTGCGATGCTTCTGAGGGAAGGGTCTGAGAGAAATGGACTTCTGTCTGTCAGGTACGAAACAAGTGTCTGTGTGTCCTTGTGGTCGCGGGCTTGTCTGGTTATACCGGTTTCTTTGTGCTGCTCCGAATTCGTGAATGTGATGCCTGAGAGTGTCTGCATTGCAGAGTTGACCTCAGCACAAGCAGGCATGGAAAGAAGCCAGACAAGACATTGTCTCTCTCCGAAACCCGTTCCCCGTGTAAGGCCTCCACTGGTCTTCAGACTTCTCATGAGGACTTGTTCGATTTTGATTTGTATGGGTTTCCATACTTTTTCCACTGGGCAGCGTGCATAGCATTACACACAAGTAAACAATAGGTAAACAACATCATGTGTACTCCAAAACCATAAATAAACTCGGTAAAAGCTCATAATTGGTCATGCTATACATTTTCCACCCTACTGGTATCAACACACCACGAGACCTAGTTGTCTGCAGTAGAATGACCCAGTAACATGATCGCTTAGCGGTCGAGAAAGACACATCTTGTCCCAACTAAATCTATTTTTCACTGAATAAACGAGAGATACACTTTTTATTTATCTTACCTCAGACAAACTGCTTAGGTCGCTCTCTTCATCAGGAGTAGGAGCTTCGGCAGTTGCGAGGGGAGGCGTCGCCATTGTGTTGACGCAGTGCCGGAAATACTAGAGCACTCGTATGGTGCGCGGTCCGTGCCATTTAGTGCATGTTTCAGTTTGGGATTTCGTGCGACTTAAAAACATTCTTCGGAACTCGTGGTGCCCCTCTTGGTAGTCTTGATACACCTTTGGGTGTGTGTTTTTCAATATCATCATCTGCTGGAGATACAGTCTGGCAGATTTGGCGTAGTTGTGATGCCCTGCAGCTGCAAAAAAGGCAACATCTCAGCTACTGACTGTAGGCAAAGACTATTCATACAAAGACCGGTCATAACGAGCTGTTGCTATATGGAGTTACAAGACGCTGGGAAACGCAGCGCCCCCAAGCGGAAGGTAACATGGGTGAATCAATGGAAGTACTGACAACGCTTACCGACAAGTAAAATTGCTTGTTTCTCGACGCGTTTCTGATGCGTTCCGATCATGTTTGTGAATACATTCACTGTGTAATGTGTAACAAAATGATTTGCTGCAATAATGGGGGTGTTTTGGCTTTGTTTTTTGTAGCAGGCGTTGGGAAATCGAACGCGCACATAGGGTATCATAGGCCTATTGAATCTACATGGTGTTGATGGAACGATCTAATTTTCATTATTATTGAAGAATGCAAGCTTGTTTATCAACGTATACACCCCTGTGGAATATCTTTAGGAAATGCAAACCAATACATACCTGTCAAGAAGGTGATTTGCGGCCAGAAAGTCATTCGATCAAGTGAATTAAGTTGCCGCTTCGCCTTCGGCAAAGATTATAGATCTATACGATCAACTATATAATCTTTGCTGAGGCCACAGCATAAGCATTGGAACAACTGTCGTGGTAGAACCCCTTTTCGTGCAGCTCTGTTTTCATTTTGAGCATATTTGCCTTGTCATACGATCGCCGTATGTCCACAAAACCCCCATAAACCCTCGGTCTTGAGACTTCGACTCATCACGATCTTCGCTTACGACTTACACTGCATCCAGGTCAAAGTCGCGCACCCCTTTCGAAGCGTTCACAGATCTGACGTTCCGACGGAACGTCTCACAGTAAAATTGTTGTTTCATTCCGCTTGCCAACCATCTGCACCCATTATCCTCATCATAACTTCGCTCTAAAACTTTGTTTCCGAACGTCCGCTGCATGTGTTGAATGGGGGAAAGAAAGATGTTGTTAGAGTTATCTTTCCTTTCCCCTCCCAGTCGTGACTCGATTATATCTCGCTCGTATTAGTACCAGTGGTTTTGTGAAAAGGCCTTAGTCTCCAAATGCTGATAGGCCGTAAAACTTCATTAATTCATTCATTCATTCACCATCCATCCATCATCTCCACTTATTGAGCATCCCCCTCGTTCCCCCTATACCGTGCGGATAAGACCTAACATGAGATACTGCGCGAAAGACCTCTCTCTGTCTGTCTGTCTCTCTCTCTCTATCTCTCCCTCTCTCTCTCTCTCTCTCTCTCTCTCTCTCTCTCTCTCTGCAGTGCACTTGAACAAGATTAAATCACTGTACAGACGTCGATAAACAAGCAATATTTACATGTCGCTAAGCGGTGTGATTACCTCCCTTGATTCACCCAAGTAACCTTCCGGTTGGGGGCGCAACGTGTCTCGATCCTCACAG
>JAWQFJ010034016.1:0-35720 GCA_034096865.1 Theodoxus fluviatilis
AAAACTGAAGCCCTTCTCTTCTCTGGATCAACTGCTGTAACCCCAACTCCTCCTTCCACTATCACAATAGGTTCTAGTGACATCTCTTTTTCTGCCAGTGCCAGAAACCTCGGTTTCATCATGGACTCTAGCATGTCAATGAAACAACACATAGCTGCAGTATGTCAGACCTGCTACTTCCAGATCAGAAGAATTAGTTCTATCAGAAAATTTCTCACAGTAGATGCTACTAAAACTCTGGTCACTTCCTGCATTCTGTCCAGATTAGATTATTGCAACTCTCTTTTGATAGGCTGCCCTGACTCTACTCTCCAACCTCTGCAGAAAGTCCAACACTGTGCTGCCCGCCTCATTTTTAGAGCGCGTCACCGACAACCCTGCACTCCTCTCATGAAAGATTTCCACTGGCTGCCTGTTTCTGAACGTATCAAGTATAAGACTGCATGTCTCTGCTACAACATCATCTCTGAATATGCACCTGCCTATCTCTCTGATCTGGTGTCTCTGTACGTACACCCCTTCTCGCTCACTCCGCTCTTCTGCTGACACCCGGCTCCTCCGCCAAGGTCGCTTCAAGCGCAGAACTCATGGCTTTCGCTCTTTCTCATACTATGGCCCTCAACTGTGGAATTCTCTCCCTCACAATATCCGACACTCTACCTCCATCTCTTCCTTCAAATCCAACCTCAAAACCTACCTTTTTCAGCAATATTGCTTGTGAATTCGTTAGAATCCTGCCGCAACCCCCCCCCCCCCTCCTCTACCCCCACGTACATCTTGACATCTGTGTAAATATTTGTCTAGTATACTGTCAGTCTGACTGTGTACATCTGAATGCATGTGTTTGACTATGACTGGATGACTAAATGTATAAACTGTGTGTTGTATGTTTATTTTGTATATGTATGTATATATGTTACGCGCTTAGAACCTCGGGAAAGGCGCTTTATAAATATAATAAATTATTATTATTATTATTATAACCACAAGGCAAAAACATCAACTACATCCTTTGTCACTCTCATTTGATGCTGGGCCATTAGAAAAGGTGAAGAACACAAAGTGCTTGGGGTGATGATTGATGAACAGTTAGACTGGAACTCACACATAAATCTAATGTGCAAAAAGATTTCAAGCAATCTCTGTCTACTGCCAAAGCTGAGGCACTTTGTAGACACGGAAACCTGCAAAATATTTTTTAGTGCCCACATCATTTCGCACATCAATTACACATCAACATTGTGGGATAACTGTAGTGAAGCTAATTTGAAGAGAGTTAATTCACTATATAGAAGAGCTTCTAGGCTTATAGTTCCAAATAAATCTCTCAGCAGTGAAAAGAAAATGGAAATGCTTCACATTTTGCCTCTCCATAATAGCATAAGCATCTGCAGCTCAATAAGTGTGTGCTTGTGAAAAAGGTAAAAGATGGCTGAACACCAGAATATCAAACCAAACTATTTGAGCAGTCATCATTCAGAGGACATGACAAATTTCTCCTGCCTCAGCCTCGAGCTTATCTTACTCTGGGGCTGCTCTGTGGAATACCCTGCCTGATGACATAAAATGTATCAATTCTTTGCCTATGTTCAAAGACAAAATTCGCACTATTCTCAGGCATCATCCTATGACATAGTTTTCCACACTTTCATCTGACTTCTATACAGTGGAACGGCTAAGTGTGTATCCTACATTGTCCATTCTTCACATATGCTTACTTCAGGCCACCCCTGGCTGAACTATTGGAGGGGTTCCGGCTGATTGGGGGTGAGGGAGTAGGGGAGGGAGTGTACACCAAGAGGCTTTGGCCTACATGTATGTTATTTGTTTTTAACATTTGGATGTTTAGAAAAATGTTTTTTATGTATATGTCATTGTAGTTACTTCAAGTTACATATTTAAATTTTGCTTCTCTGATACACTATCTACCCATTTTAGTATGTTTAAGAAATTGTACATGTATAATTCTTGCGATAATTATACTGACTCTCTCTCTGTCTGTCTCTCTCTCTCCCTCCCTCCCTCCCTCCCACCCTCTCTCTCTCCCACCCTTTCTCTCCCACTCACCCACCCTCTCTCTCTCTCTCTCTCTCTCTCTCTCTCTCTCTCTCTCTCTCTCTCTCTCTCTCTCTCTCTCTCTTACCACATTTGAATATTTTGCCTCAAGGGCTGAATGTAAGAAAGGCACTACTGCCTAATTCACTACCCTTGTAAAATAAAGTTCATTCATTCTCTCTCTCTCTCTCTCTCTCTCTCTCTCTCTCTCTCTCTCTCTCTCTCTCTCTCTCTCTCTCTCTCTCTCTCTCTCTCTCTCTCTCTCTCTCTCTCTCTCTCTTTCCCCTCATTGGATTTAGTTTATATAACTACAAGTACAGCCTCCATTTATAGATTTGTAAAATTTGGTGGCAGTACTGCCTTGTTGTGTTTCAGTAGGAGTGCTCTCCCCTGACTGCCTGGACTGGTGCAGGTGGCAGGCTGCAAGGCAAGACAGGACAGCAGCCTCTTGCCTCCACCCTTGGTGTGCACAGGTGTGCAGTGGCAGCCCCCTAGTGGAGTGCAGGTGTCCTGGCCTTGCCTGTGCAGAGGCAGCCCTCCTTGGCCAGACTGGGGACAAGCCAAGGCCTGGAGGAGTGTAAGGAAGGCCTGGCCACTGTGTGGCTGTGCTGGACAAGCCCTGTGACTAAGTGCAGTGTGAGGAGCTGTCCTGGAGCTGAGTGCAGTAGGTGGAAGAAACTGCTCTTTGACTTTGGATCTTGTCTGCTGATAGTCTACATGTGAATGTGTTTGTTTACTAACAACACGCTTCTTTTGTGATGTATGGTGTTCCAGATTTCTGATTGCAAGCAGTAAGAGACTGTAGTGATATTGTGATATTTTTGTCAGCAGTGTTTGTTTCTTTGAGTATAAGCATGGAGGAGAACATTGACTGGCTGTTTGATGACCCACTTCCATGTGTGGACATGTCAGGTTCTGACCATCACTTTCCCTTGAAGACTGAAGTGAAATGTGAGGCAGGTTGTGAGGAGCAGGTGCCAGATGTGACTGGAGTGAAAGCAGAGAGCACTGTGAAGGAAGAAGTGCAAGTGAAGGTGGAGAGAGAAGACAAGGCAAGTGTGATGCAGTGCTTGTGTTTGTCAGCCTCTGGTGACTGTGATGCTTGTGTCTTGAAGTGTGACAGGGCTGAGGCAAGCAGTGAGGGTGGCTGTGCTGGGCTGGAGGGTGAGAAGTACAAGAGAAGATTACAGGATAAATGCTATTTGCAGCCATATGTCCTATTGGACAGAGTGCCTGAGACTGGGTTGAGAGGTGTTGGTTCCTTGGGGCTTGCACAGGGAGAGCAGTGCATGGAAGGGGTGGGTGTGTGTCAGCAGGAGCAAGCAGTGGCCAGGCCAGCAAGCTGTGGGAGGTGTGAGTGGTGTCCAGTGGTGAACAGGGTTCGTACAGGTCATGAAAAACCTTAAAAGTACTAGATTTTGACACCCCTTTTTTAAGGCCTTAAAAGTCCTTCGAAATTAAAGTTTTCTATCAGTTTACTAGCAAGGTGCTTAAAAGTCCTTCGAAAATGGGATTTTCCTTGAAATAATTTCAAAGCAGTACTTTAGTTTAAGAATAACTGAGAAAAAAATGACATTTTCATTTCGATGTCGCCAACAAAGCGTCTGCTACCAGCATTTTTGCAGAAGGGAAGCGACTCTGACCCCCTATATGCAGGAGTGACCTCCCCTGATAAATTTACCTCTTGCTAGTTAGTGGTGGTGGCTTGTGCCGGTGAAACTTGCGCCATTTTGGAAACTGAAAGATGCCTGGAAGGTGTTTATTCAATGATAAGTGGTTGGAATCGGCCGAATTCAGAGAGTGGCTGCAACGTGATCCAAAGGGAAACACCCGGAAAGCTTATTGTTCAGTGTGCAAAAAAACTTTTGATGTTGCTGCTGGCGGTCATTCTTCTGTACTGGCGCACCACAAGGGGGCAAAACATGAACGTTTTGTAAAAGCTTCAAGACCTGCCGTGCCCATGTCCGCATTTCTCGAAAAGACTGGGCCTTCAACTTCAACTGTAACCCATGCTGCGACTAGTAGTTCTACTGTCAGTACCAGGCCTTCTTCTGCTCAGCCATTTTCCAGCACAGATACTTTGAAAGCTGAAATAATCTGGACATTGAAAGCGGTCAGCAGCCACTACAGCTATAAATCATGTGAAGACAACGGCAAAGTGTTTGCAGCAATGTTTCCTGACAGCCAGATTGCAGCCAGTTACAAGTGTGGAGAAAGGAAGTCGTCATACTTGTCAACATTTGGAATCGCTCGCCATTTCTTTAATGAACTGAAGGACAGAGTGAAATCTGAGACATCCTACGTCTTGTTATTTGACGAGAGCCTGAATGATGATCTGCAGCAAAAGCAGCTGGATATCCATGTGAGGGTGTGGGAGAATAATGTGGTGGCGACAAACTACCTTCGTTCAGAATTCATGGGGCATGCGGCAGCAGTTGACCTTCATGAGCGCCTTGAGCCCGTGATCCTCGAGTTTGGTCATCGCAAGCTTCTGCAGCTATCCATGGATGGCCCTAACGTGAACTGGAAGCTATATGAGTAAGTTTTATTTTGAATTAACAATTTCTATTTTTGTTAATAGGCCTATATGTGTTTACTGCAACTGTTTTTATTTTTATTTTTGTTTTTAAAAAATACACTGCTTTATCATTTCTTAATCTGGTTAACTCTTTCATTGCCACATGTGATAGACATTGCCTTTCAGCAAAGAAGTTTGTTCTTTTTAAGAAGCAGCACTTCGACATTTACTATGTTAGATGTTAGAGGCTGTAGACATTATAATTTATGCACTGCAATATATAATTACTAATTCTGATATTATTGTTTAATTTATGATTATTATTATTTTTTTATATATTTATTAATTAATTATTTTATTGCTTGTTTTAATTTGATATATTTGTTATTTTTTAGGGGCGTACATCACTTTTTTGTTTAAAATAGGAAAGAATGAAATGAGTAAATAATAAATGAAATATTTATTTTAAAAAAAATGAAGGGGAAAAAAGAGGAGGATGGAGGACCCCAATAATGTGTTATAAAAAGGAGGTATGTTAAAGTACACAGATCAACTCCATCACTAAAATAGGTCTATGTTTTATACATGTTTATGTGTCATAAATGACTTAAATTTACTTTGTTTTTAAAGAATGATGATTAAGATAGACATGAGTAAGAGAAAAATGTGTGTTTAGTGTGGGGTATGTGTGTATTTAAAGGGAGAAGCGAGTCAGAGATCCCTCAGTTGTTCTTTATAAAGTTCGTAAAATGTCCTTTAAAAAGTCCTTTAAAAGTCCTTAAAAAGTCCTTACTTTTTGTGGACGATAACCTGTATGAACCCTGGTGAAGGTGGAGGGAGGAAGTATGTGTGGGCGTGTGTGCGTGAGAGAGGAGAAAGAGAGAAGAGATGTGGGGAGGGAAGGTGTGGTACAGCCCCTTGTTCCCATGGAGGACTGCAAGGTGGAGGTGAAGTCTGTGTCTTGTGAAGAGACAGGTTTGGAAATGTTGGGTGAAGGAGAGGAGCAAGAAGTAGAGGGAAGTGTGCATTTGCAGGCCAGGGCTGAGTGCAGTGTGACCACAGGTGTCAGGTGGCCAGTGTTTAGTGCCCAGTGGTCAGAGGGCAGCTCAGCCCCTGTGGCAAGCAGCAGCAGCAGCAGCAGTTCTGAAGCGTCCAAGCTAAGGCCATGTGTGTCCAGTGTGGAGACTGCACAGTTGCCCCCCTTGGAGAGAGAGCATTGTAGTCCTTGTGGGCAGCAGCAGCCTAGAAAGAGAGCCAGAGTGCAGAGTGCAAGTAGTGTTGTCCCTCAAGAAGCCAGGGAAGCTTCAAGTCCTTATCAAAATGTTGAGACAGTCCATGAAGCTTTGAGGAGACATGCATGCCCCCATTGTGAGTACAAGTGTGCATGGAGGAGCGAACTGAAAAGACATGTTGAGACAGTCCATGAAGGTTTAAGGAAGTACCCCTGCCCCCATTGTCAGTATAGAGCTGGTCGAACAAGTCACCTACAGGAACACATAGAGAGAGTCCATGAAGGTTCAAAGAAGTACCCCTGCCCCCATTGTCAGTATAGAGCTGGTGCAAAAGGTGACCTAAACAAACACATAGACACAGTCCATGAAGGTTTAAGGAAATACCCCTGTCCTCATTGTCAGTATGGAGCTAGCCAGAGAAATTATCTACAGAACCACATAGAGACAGACCATGAAGGTTCAAAGAAGTACCCCTGCCCCCATTGTCAGTATAGAGCTGGTGCAAAAGGTGACCTAAATAAACACATAGACATAGTCCATGAAGGTTTAAGGAAATACCCCTGTCCTCATTGTCAGTATAGAGCTGGTCAGAAATGCACTCTAGAGAGACACATAGACACGGTCCATGGAGGTTTAAGGAAGTACCCCTGTCCACATTGTCAGTTTGGAACTGGTCAGAAAAGTCGCCTGCAGGAACACATAGAGAGAGTCCATGAAGGTTTAAAGAAGTACCCCTGTCCCCATTGTCAGTATAGAGCTGGTGGAAAAGGTGACCTAAAGAAACACATAGACTTAGTCCATGAAGGTTTAAGGAAGTACCCCTGTCCTCATTGTCAGTATAGAGCTGGTCAGAAATGCACTCTAGAGAGACACATAGACAAAGTCCATGAAGTTTTAAGGACGTAGCCCTGTCCCCATTGTCAGTATAGAGCTGGTAAGAAATACACTCTGCAGAAACACATAGACACCAACCATGAAGGTTCAAGAAGGACCACTGTCCTCATGGTCAGGAGAGAGCTGGTGAGGAAGTTCACCTACAGGAACTAAAGGATTCTGTCCATGAAGGATTAAGCAAGTAAAAGTTTCCCCAGTGTGAGTACAGAGCTGGCTAGAAAAGCCTCCTGCAAAATCTTGTAGTCTCTCCACATTGCTCTGATTAACTACAGAAGTATCAGTACCTGTACTGTGCAGGTGGGAAAGACATACTGGGAATACCTCTATGAATGTAGAAGACAGTCCATGCATCCCCACTGTAAGTACAGAGCTAGTCAGAAAAGCCACCTGTAAGAGCACATGGATACAGTCCATGGTGTTTTGGGGAGCACTGGTGTCCCAGTTGTCAGTGCTGAGCTGCTTAGAAAATACTCCTGCAAACATTGACATGGAGTGTATTTAGGAATGAAGTGAAATAATAAAACAAATGATTTTGCAAGCAGAAAGGATAAAGTCACTACAGTGCTATATCAGAATATTCTAGCAGGTTAACAAAGTGGGGGTTTGGGTTGTTTTTTAGTGTTGTTGCTGTTGCTGCTGAGAATACTTCTTTGTGTTCAAATCCAATTGTGAGGAATCACCATTGCCTCCATCAGCCAGTGTGGAAGAGAGGACATTTGGTTTGCATGCAGATAGACAGCCACTGTACACAGAAACCTGGACAGATGAAACTGAAATATGAATATCCATGCTGTCATCTTGTGCACCACTGTCATGTTTGAGGGTGCAAATGTTGTCTTGGTTGTGGCCTTGGACATATTTGGCTGTGGAGAGGTTAGTGTAGGAATGTGACAGTTTCCATGGAGGTTGTTTGATGACCCCTGTACAGTGATGCCACTTGTGGCCTGCATGACTGCTCTGCTGGACAACTGGACAGGGAAGACCAACATGTGAGTTCTGGCATTTTCTCTAAGGCTGTGTGAAGTGGTGTGTGTGAAAGTTGGCCCCATGGCTGCGTTTGATGACCTGCAAAGTTTTCTCTGTTGGTCATCTTGAACTGCTTAATTGTCACATGATGTGATGTCTTTGTCCATAACACTGACTTTGCCTTTTTTTTCTCTGAAACTGGAGAGTTTGAGACCATAAGGCTGCACTTGTTTCTCCTTGACTACTGGTACTGGCCATACAAGTGTGAGAGTGTCAGTGCTGTTTGTGTGTGATGACATGTACATATGGAAGTGTATGCTGATGCCTTTGAGTGTGTGTACAGTGGATAAAGCCAATGACCTGTACACAGTGATGCCTCTTTTGGTCAGCTTGACCACTCCACTGGACTACAGGGCAGCCAAGGACAAGCTGTAGATGTGAATTTCTAGAGAAGTGGTGCAAAGTTGATGTTTTAAAGACCAGTATATTGAAGTCCATAGATGTATTTACCCATATGCTTATTACATAATTCCTTGGTGACATACAGGAGTGCTGTTCTTTTGTGAGCACTTCTTGTTTAGTGAGGAATGCATGGCAAGTGCAAATCACCCAACAGTCAGAATGGGTGTATATCCTTGTAAGCTGCCACATGCTGCAAAGATATATTTTTGTACATGTGTTTTGCATATTTGTTTTTTTGTTTGTTTTAACTTGAAAAGGATTAGTTTGGTAGTATGGGTTTCAAATGTCCATGATATGTCAATAGTTGCTTATCCATATTGTGTTTTTAAAAAATTATTTAAGCAAATGACTAACTGACAACTTGGATGGCAATGCAGTGACCATGGGTTGGGGCATTGCTGAGGCTTGCTGAAGTAGTTGTGTCTGGTTTGGCTCTAATGAATGAGACCCATGACAGAATGTCTGTTCCTGTCTTGGTGTCCTATGCACTGAAGTCCAGCTGACAGAATACATTTACGAGGCATGATTGTGAGTGGTAATAGAGACCAAAGTTGTGGTGAACTCTCTCTCTCTCTCTCTCTCTCTCTCTCTCTCTCTCTCTCTCTCTCTCTCTCTCTCTCTCTCTCTCTCTCTCTCTCTCTCTCTCTCTCTCTCTCTCACTGTTAGTGTTACATTAACTCTTGCCGAGGTCATTGTTCTTGTTAGTTATAAACCCAGATTTCTTCCGTCCCAGGGATAGAACCACAGACCTGCACCTTGCCCACCTTGAAAGCTCAGAGCATGCTCCCCTGTCTTTCCCTGTCTAAAGACAGAGATGCAACAAGCGTGTGGAAGCTGGGAGGCTGACCATGCACTCATGCAAGACACCAGCAAGGGCATAAATGCCGGCGGTTACTACTTAGCAAAAATGGTGAAAATGTATCAGGAGGTGTTAGGGGGAGGCGGGGGGACCCCTAGAGGGGGTGGGTGGGTGGACCCCTGTGTTGTTTTTTATTTATAATGTACAACACATGGTTCCCAAACGGTGTATGGTAACTTTGAGAACACAAATTGCATGAGAGGTATAATGTTTTCCATATAGGCACATAATGAGACTATCTTCAGACAATGTGAAAATAATGGCAACACGGGAAATTATTTTGTATAATTGAGCTTGACCTGTTAACAATGCTACAAATGTCTAATAATTTTGTTGTGTATATTTGTCAATAAAAGGAGAATAAAATTAGAAAGACAGAGTTTGTTTTCTGTTGATTTTGGTTTGTTTTCTGAACATTTAATCCATATCTTGTGTTTGTGTAAGTTGCACTGCTTAGAAGCTATGATGGATGGGAGTGAGATGGTGCAGGTTTTTCCTTCATGTGTTAATTTGCCACAGAGAAACAGTGACTGTTTTGTGTATGATGCCATGGTAACGGTTAATCCAACCTTGACATACAATCCAATCTACCACAGTGATGAGAGCACTAAGATATTGATATGTTCCAAATTTGTGTATGATACCATGGTAAGGGTTAATCCAACCTTGACATACTAATCGACCTGCTGTGGTGAATGCTCATTCAAGCCGCAGAATTTCTGGTGCGTCTGACCCCTGGAATCGCAGGAAAATGGACCAAGTTTGAAAAATCGCAGTAAAATAAATACTGTAGCTACAAAGCTAAACTTGGTATGGCTAGAAAGGTCTTTCTTTGCCAAAACTAGCCAAATGCTGCACTTTATCAAGCTAAGAAAACACTACACTTGCCATGACAGTAAGTAGAGCCACTATTTTGAAAAAAATAGGTCTTTCACCCAGCTCTCTCTCTCTCAGTGCCCACTGCTTGTTTCTTGGTCTAGAGCTTAAAAAAGTGAACTTCAAAAAATGGCACAAAAACACACTGGAGAAATTTTGTGATGATTGTGTTTATTAGTTCTGAGTTACAATCAATATGATTATGAGCCTACAATGAATTACCGATGATGGCGAGGTCACCTAGTTTCAGCCAGCATGACAGCTTCGCTCTCATCCTCGCTCTCATCCTCGCTCTCTGATACCTCATCACTAGCGAGAGGAAAATCACTATTATCATCATCATCATGAAAGGGATCATCACAAAAACACACTGGAGAAATTTTGTGATGATTTTGTTTATTAGTCCTGAGTTACAATCAATATGTGCCTGCAATGAACTACCGATGATAGCGAGGTCGACCTAGTTTCAGCCAGCATGACAACTTCGCTCTCATCCTCGCTCTCTGATACCTCATCATTAGCGAGAGGAAAATCACTACTATCATCATCATCATGAAAGGGATCATCTACATCAGTTCCTATCCTCTTCAGCATCAGAACCCTCCTCTATTGACCCATCCACGACACGCCCCTTTCTCGCGGGAGATCGCGTGGTATCACATGCAGGCGGCAAAATGCCTTCGACGCGAACGCCAACTGAATCGTTGAGTTGTATTCCGGACAGCATGTGTGACTCATTTTTGCCAGACAGTGAGAAGATTTCTCAGACTGTGATAGACAGGGGTATGAATAAATGCTACTCATTTTATTTAGACGAAATTAAGATCTATGAGCAAGAGGATTCAATGGTGGAGGTGACAGCTTGGGAAGTGCTGGCATCTGCATGACAATGAGCGTCGTATCTGTCTGTTGTCAGGTGCCTGTGAAATGTTGATCAAGTGTTCCAGTGATCAGGTAGTTAAGTTTAAAACGGATTGAGCGCCTCGGGTTGGTGTAGAGTCGCTATACAAAACTACTACCTTTACCTTCAGTAGTTGCATTGATGAGAAAGAAATTTACCAACCACGCTCGATTCAAAGATTTCGGTCATTTTCGGCTAATGGCTTCGAAATGGCTTAGAAATGAGCATAGATATTGTTATCCCCTTCTTGAATATGATATATTTACGCTATTCTAAGTAAACCAGAACTATATTTGACCAAATTACGTTAGAAACAGCAACATTTTGAAACAGACATGGGGTCGTCATTTCGATCATCATCCTGGACGGAAATGGCGACCGCATGTCTGTGTTTCTAAATGTTGCTGTTTCTAACGTAATTTGGTCAAATATAGTTCTGGTTTAATTATCTTAGCTTAAATATACCATATTCAAGAAGGGGATAACGATATATATGCTCATTTCGAAGCCATTTCGAAGCCATTAGCGCCATTTCGGTAAATAGCATGACCCGAAGATTTGATCAAGACAGGGGTGAACCTTTGCTCTTCACTTACGTTGGATGGGATATATTCTGTTCTAATCCTGGAGCGTTGTATAACCGTGCTCTACCCAAAATATCAGAACTACCATCACGACAGACAATCTGTGTAATGAGATGGTAAGGTACATAAGCATCATCCTCGCAATGAAGCGTTAGTGTACGTCTATCCTCACTCAACCCTCACACTCCCTCCCAAAATTTGCTTCCTGAAGCCTAGAAATGAATAAACTTATGTTAAACAACAGTAATGTTCAATTTAAAATGCAGATCTGAGACTCACCCCCGTGCAGACTCCTTTGTTTTTATTAAGCTGGTTGAGATTTAGCTGATCGTGTGGCCAGCAGCACGCCTTGATCCATGCCAGGGCATCGGCTCTTCTGCTTTTTACAGAGGGAAATTGCTGCAATTTGCCTCCTACTATTTTATCGGGATATCGTTTATCACCAGAGCATGTGCCCCACTGGCAGTGAACAACCATTTTGTTGTGGTTGTGCAATAGGCAAGAACCGAAGCGAAAATGCGTGATGGAGTGCTTCCAGACAGTGCCGTATTTGTGGTACCAGTGTGAGCCAGAGAAGTATGTGCTAAAAATAGACTAGTTCCGCGTCAGCGATTGGCTAAGCCCAGCGACCGCGTGGGCCATGTGGATGGGTCAATAGCAATTTCCATTGGCTCACCCACCTCGTGCTTTGATTCAAGCGCCGCCGTCATTATTACTGTTTACTTCGTGCCTCCTAGTGCATTGCTAATAAAGGTTATGGTCTGGCCAGGAAATATCTGTGTGTGGATCTAAAGCTGCCAAACTATAGTACAAAGACTGATGAAAGACTACACTAGTTCTCTAAACCATATTTTCCTTGTTGTAAGGGTGCAAAAATATGCTAATGTGGTAGGTAGGCTTTCGTCGCTTACTCACTCCAGTGAGTTAAAGGGGAGATAAATTCTCCGCCGCAATTTGTGTTGCTAAACGCTAAGAAAGTGTTTTCTTTACCACATACATCGTTTATGCACGTTTAAATGTATTCTGCATGAATAATGTTTAAGCACTTAAAAAAAAAGTGGTAGGCTCAATTGAGCTCAATGTTCGCCGCAAAGGCTCATATGAGCCTACGCGCCGCGAATGAGTTAAAACGTCGGCAGTGGTCACTGCTCAACAAGAGAACAATGGAAATGTACAGAAGTAAAATAGCGAATGTTGTTAATTTTTGTGACGAAAACTGACTTGTGCTGAACACAAAGAAAACAAAGCATATTGTTATAAACTACCAGACTGCTGGCTAAAGTTTGAGATCTATGCATATATCAAAATACAAAGAAATAGAAAAAACATGGCACACTTTAACAACCTGGGAATAAGGTTGTAGTGATGGTGACACATGAGATTGAATGATGTGATGGCAGGGGTTGTGGTTATGATGATGGTGGTGACGGTGATGGTTTTAGTGGTGACAGTGGTGGTGGTGGTGGTGGTGACGTCACAGTGGTGGTGGTAGTGGTGACAGTGGTAGTGGTGGTGGTGACAGTGGTGGTGGTGACAGTGGAAGTGACAGTGGTGGTGGTGACAGTGGAAGTAGTGATGGTGGTACTGGTGATGGTGGAAGTGGTGGTTTTGGTGGTAGTGGTGACAGTGATAGTTGTGGTAGTTGTGGCAGTGGTAATGGTGGTGGTGACAGTGGAAGTGGTGATGGTGGTAGTGGTAACAGCAGTAGTGCTGATGGTGACATTGGTAGTGGTGGTGGTGACAGTTGTAGTGGTGACATTGGTGGTGGTAGTGGTGACAGTGGTAGTGGTGGTAGTGATAGGGGTGGTGGTGACAGTGGTGGTGGTAGTGGTGACAGTGGTAGTGGTGGTAGTGGTAGTGGTGACAGTGGTAGTGGTGGTGGTGACAGTGGTAGTGGTGACAGTGGTGGTGGTGGTGGTGACAGTGGTAGTGGTGACAGTGGTAGTGGTGACAGTGGTGGTGGTAGTGGTGACAGTGGTAGTGGTGGTGGTGACAGTGGTAGTGGTGACAGTGGTGGTGGTAGTGGTGACAGTGGTAGTGGTAGTGGTGACAGTGGTAGTGGTGGTGGTGACAGTGGTGGTGGTAGTGGTGACAGTGGTAGGGGTGATGGTGACAGTGGTAGGGGTGACAGTGGTGGTGACAGTGGTGGTGGTAGTGATGACAGTGGTAGTGGTGACAGTGGTAGTGGTGACAGTGGTGGTGGTAGTGCTGACAGTGGTAGTGGTGGTGGTGACATTGGTAGTGGTGGTAGTGGTAGTGGTGACAGTGGTGGTCGTGGTGGTGGTGGTGACAGTGGTAGTGGTGGTGGTGACAGTGGCGGTGGTAGTGGTGACAGTGGTGGTGGGGGTGTTGGTGGTGACAGTGGTGGTGGTAGTGGTGACAGTGGTGGTGGAGGTGGTGACAGTGGTGGTGACAGTGGTGGTGGTGGTGGTGGTGACAGTGGTAGTGGTAGTGGTGATAGTGGTAGTGGTGACAGCGGTGGTGGTAGTGGTGACAGTGATGGTGGGGGTGGTCACAGTGGTAGTTGTAGTGGTGACAGTGGTAGTGGTGACAGCGGTGGTGGTAGTGGTGACAGTGGTAGTGGTAGTGGTGACAGTGGTAGTGGTGACAGCGGTGGTGGTGGTGGTGACAGTGGTAGTGGTAGTGGTGATAGTGGTAGTGGTGACAGCGGTGGTGGTAGTGGTGACAGTGATGGTGGGGGTGGTCACAGTGGTAGTTGTAGTGGTGACAGTGGTAGTGGTAGTGGTGACAGTGGTAGTTGTGGTGACAGTGGAAGTGACAGTGGTGGTGGTGACAGTGGTAGTGGTGGTTGTGACAGTGGTGGTCTTGATAGAGGTAGTGGTAGTGGTGACAGTGATTTGGGAATATAACAGTTGTTGTGTGTCTTCCTGTAAGAGCGGTTATTTCCTTCCATGTAGCACCCGATGAGGACTTTTTCAGGGATGGTAAACAACAAACTGCATGTTTTCCCATCTTCCCCACCCTATGAGCTCTCAGGAAATCAACAACGTAAGGCTTTTAATAAAAGGCGTTGTCAGTTAAATACGTTTTTGGTTTATGTTCAATCTGGTGTCTTCTAACAACAAACAAATAAACAAACCCACCTAGATGCATGCTTTTTTATAGCTTAGAACGACATACCGACCCTTTGTGTCTCACATGCGAAGCAAAAGTGAGTCTATGTACTCACCCGAGTCGTCCGTCAGGGCGTTCGGGCGTCGTAGCATCCGTAAAAAACATTAACGTTGGATTTTTCTCGGAGACTATTAAGTCTATCAACACCCAATTTGGCATGATGGTGTATGATGACAAGGCGTCAAAAATCATACACAGTGACTTGACCTTACTTCAAGGTCAAGGTAGCAGGGGCCGTAAATGTTGTCTAGAAACAACCATTTTTTATATTTTCCAATTTTCTCTGAAGGTTTTGAGATTGGATACCTGACCTACATATGGTGTAAAGGGCAAAGTAATCCCTATCTTTTGATACCAGTTTGATTGACCTTGCTTCAAGGTCAAGGTCATCCAAGGTCATGCAACACAAAGCTGTTAATTGAAGACATAGGAAGTACAATAGTGCTTATTGGCACTTTCTACCCTGAGACATGGTCACTTTTAGTGGTTCACTACCCATTTTGGTCACATTTCCAAAGGGTCAAATATTCCAAAATCTGGAGGTTCAGCGCCAGCGGTTTTTATCTGTCTGTCTGTGTGTGTGTCTGTACCAACTAACGGCTGATATCTCAAAAACTACTAGACGGATTTCCTTGACATTATGCACACTTACTGGAAGTTTGGTCCGATTGAATGTATCAAATTTTCAGAATCGAGGCTTGAAGAGAAAGTGGTTTTTTAAGGTCGTAAACTTGAAAGCACCTCCCTAAATAGTCAATTGACGGAATGGCGAAATGCAAAATGTGTGACGTAATCAATAATGTGACATAATTTTATCTGTATGTTTGTGTGTCTGTCTCGACTTAACGGCTGATATCTCAAAAACTGCTGGACGGATTTTCTTGACATTTTGCACACTTACTGGAAGTTAGGTCCGATTGAATGTATCAAATTTTCAGCATCGAGGTTTGAAGAGAAAGGGGTTTATTTAGGTCGTAAACTCGAAAACCTCCCCCCCCCCCTGAGATTTCAATTGACGGAATAGCCAGTGTGGTCAAACAGAGTTATCTTTTTCTACTTTCATCCTACTTTCAGTAAAACAATGGCTTACAACGCTTAGTTATACCCACTTTGCCATAGTAGCAGACTTTATTGCTTGTAGAACGACGGTAGCAGTACCACACACATCCCCTCATTCCTATACGGTGTGTGCCTAACGAGCAGTGAGCTGCTTCACAAGGCGCCTCTTTAATGTTTCGTGTTTTGTGTATTGCCTGCTAGGTTAAGTAGTTGTATTATATTTAACTCTTTTTTGTTTCAACTGTGCAGTGTGCGAGTGTTGGAATGCTTTGTATGAATGTAGACTTTTCATTGTAAACGCCATGAGCTTGCCTATTAGGAAAGGTATGGGCGTATAAGTAGTCTGTATTATTATTATTATTATTATTATTATTATTATTATTATTATTATTATTATTATTATTATTATTATTATTATTGTGCGTGAATAAGTACGAATACACATGTCTGGGGTGAACATCTATAATACACCTCCTCCTCTGTGTGACTGTGTGAGTGTTAATTCAGCGTCTATGACATGCCAAAGCAAAACAAACCATGTCATAATAGGAGCTTCCTGAACCTATCCATCATGTTTAAAATATATGGTCGATTGTTTCCTGGGCCGATAGCTTGCAAGGGGGTTTACGGAAAAGAACGTTATAAATGCTTTACAAACACTCCGTCATATCAATTCTCTAATGGCTCAGCTGGTAGAGCGTTGGACTCTTGGTCATGCATGACCAGGTTCGATTCTGCGCTGAAACTTTTTTTCTTCTCTTTTTTTCGAGAGGTTGTGGGTTCAAACCCGACCTGGTTTTTTGTGTTTGTGTGTGTGTGTGTGTGTTTTCCCCCCTCTTTTCTCGAGAGGTTGCGGGTTCGAACCCGATCTTTTTTAAATTTTCTTTTAATATGCCAAAACCTGGAGGTTCAGCGCCAGTGGTTTTTATAATTAACTGATTGACAAACAATTCAGAGAAAGTGAGCGCAATTCAAAATCTGTGTTAATACTTAGACTTCATTTCTTGCAAGGCCGACGGCCCTACACAATTTTTACAAATACACAGTATTAGGAACTTATGCAACCAGAGCCAGTTGCATGGGGAAAGGGGGGGGGGGGGGGGGGGGCGACTGGAGAGTTTGGAGAGGGAGATGGATAGATGGATAGTGTTTTACGGCCCATCAGCCTTTGTAGGCTATGTAAGGCCATTAAGCACGAAAATCCCTAGAGCAGTTTTTAGTAAAAGCTAATCAAGTCATGGTGACCGTAGTTATTCGCCTGTTACGAATCATGTGGGGAGATGCGGTGGCTCAATTCTTACCCTGAACCCATAGGGGGTGGGGAGAGGGAGAGGAGTTGGGTTGCCAGAAACGGATGATCTTGATGTTGTATGTACTGGAACTTCCCTTCCCCTCCATCCTGTTGATAACTATCTTGACAATGCCTCGCCATACAGTCTGCAAACTTGTGTCGTAAATCTGTCCGTGCGTGTAATTCTGTCTGTGCGTGTAAATCTGTCTGTGCGTGAATGAGTATACTTGGTAAACACCTACCATACACTTACCCCTCTGTGTGACAGCACAAGCGTTGGTTCAACGTCTACGAGGTGCCAATGCAAAACAAAAGTATTTACAGGAACTTCCCTTCTCTTCCATCTCGTCTAAAGTTTCAAGAACTGTTTGAAGGGACACCACTAAGAAATCTCTGGAAACATTGTCAAAGGCTTTACAAAAATCAATAAATGCTGCATACAGTTCCTTTGTCCTTCCTAGATATCTTTCTACGATACCATGTAGAATGAAGATGTTGTCCACTGTCCTCTCCGAAAACCAGTTTGTTCTTCTGCAATCAATCCATGCTCTTCCGTCCACTCTTGCAAACGATAATCAAAACACGTGGACTATTATTGCTCGGTGTACTTGTTTAGGATATACCCCTATAATTATTTGGACCACTGCAATTGCCTTTTTGTACAAAGGCACACACATGTATTCTCACCAAATGCTAGGAAACGAGCCGACATCAAAAATAGTACTGAACAAAGTTTGTAGATAAGGAGCCAGCAGTCTCGTAGAGGACTAACATTTCCGCTAATACTTTGTCCGATCCGAAGGCCTTGTGTAACTTCAACTGGTAGACTGCAGATATGATTTCCTCCAGTAAACCTGTTAGGATAATTCATTATTTAGCTTATTCTCCTCATCAGCACAAAGCTCTCCAGACTCTATCATAGATGCACCAACTGAAGCTGCTTCTTGGAAGATCCGCTTGAAATAATCAATCCAATCATTTTTTGAGATATTATGAGTCCTTTGATATTTCAGGTTTAATTTTGTAATGTTACTCCAAAAACAGTTGTGCCATTGACATGACTAGACAGAGTTGCTGATACAGATTTCTGATAGTTGACTTTTCCCCTTTAAAAAAAAAATCAGGAGCTTGTTTGACTTTCTATGTGTAAAATACTGCTTTTCGTTCTTCTCCAGCAATGTCTTCCTAAAGACACGAAACTACCTTCTTACTAGCTAGTCCTCTCACGTCGTTACACTCACCACCATACCAAAAGGAATTTCCTACGTAAACTCTAATCGCGTACAATAGTTCCTTACAGACATTTAGCTTATTCAAGCAGACGTTTCGTTAGCTCACGCACTTCTTCGTCAACGTCGAGGTTTGCAGAATCCCCCATTTGCTGTCTTTGTTCCACAGAACTCAACATGATCATAGTCTTCCCATCACAGCACCTTGCAAATGATCTCTTTACTGTTCAGTCAAGGAATCGTACCCAATTATTTTATTTTCTCTTACACTCGCCTGATCACGTTTCATCGCGATCTTACATGCAGCTGTCGTTAATTTCATAGAGACAAGCGAGAAAACAAAACAGAAGTCGCGATTTTGTGGAGATAAAAATATATAGCTAGAACCCCTTGCAAGGGAGGTAACTCCTGTGGACGGGTCACACAACTCCTGCGGTAAAATCTGGCAAGGCAATGGCAGGTTGCACTGCTTCCACTGTTGGCAATACGTATTTCTTCGTCCTGCAGGGCTGCCAAATAAAAAAGAGAGAGAGAAAAAAGCGGAGTTATTTCCCTTTACAAGACATGATGGAGCGTGTGGTAGTGACAACGTCTTTTCAAAACTCAGTTGAGTAAACATTAATGTTGGATTGCAGCTGGTGTGTGTGTGTGTGTGTGTGTGTGTGTGTGTGTGTGTGTGTGTGTGTGTGTGTGTGTGTAGTTGCGTGTGTGTGTGTGCTTGTGTGTGTGCACGCGCGAGCACGCCCGCGCCTGCGAGTGCGTGAGGTACGGCATTACACATGAAAAATCCTCAGTTGAGTAACTTTTCCCTCCAGGTTTACTGGAGGTCCTCACAGCTTTGTCTGTCTGTCTGTCTGTCTGTCTGTCTGTGTGTGTGTGTGTCTGTCTGTCAGTCCCGAATTAACAGTTGATATTTCAAAAACTACTGGACGGATTTCCTTGACATTTTGCACCCTTACTGGAAGTTAGGTCCGATTGAATGTATCAAATTTTCAGAATCGAGGTTTGAAAAAAAAGTGACTTTTTAAGGTCGTAAACTCGAAACCCCCACCCCCCAAAAATGTCACTTGACGGAATGGCGATATTTCACCGTTTCCTTCACTCCCATCGCCAGCAGCGTTTCTCTCATGCTGTACGAGAGCTCACCAGTTGCATAAATAGTTTCGTGATCCTCCCCAGAAAAAAATCGCTTTTGTTTTTATAAAAAAAACGTTTTACAGTCAAAATTGTGAACCCGTGCGGCCGGTCCCCCTCTTTAAACAGCCACTCCGTCCGAGCGCAACACTACCAAGTTCTGTTCGCGTGGCCTAATGGCAGTGAATCGATATTGAACTTGGCAGAAATAGACCTTGAGTATCCTAAAATGTCCAAGACTACTCAAATTTCATGAACTATCATCCATTTGTCTACAATTTACAGTGCAAAATACGAACCCAGGGGGTTTGCGGAAAACAACGTTATAAATGCTTTACAAACACTTAGTTATGTCAGTTCCGGAATGGCACATCTGGTAGAGCGTTGGACTATTGTATTGTTTGGTCATGCGTGAATGGGTTCGAATCAGCGCTGAAACTTTTTCCCCCCTCTTTTTTTGAGAGGTTGCGGGTTCGAACCCGACCTGTTGTTTCTTTTTGTTTTTTGTGTGGTTTTTTCCTCACCTCTTTTCTCGAGAGGTTGCGGGTTCGAACCCGATCTTTTTGTAAAAATGCCAAAACCTGGAGGTTCAGCGCCAGCGGTTTTTATAATGGTGGATTGAAGCTGGTGTGTGTGTGTGTGTGTGTGTGTGTGTGTGTGTGTGTGTGTGTGTGTGTGTGTGTGTGTGTATGCGTGTGCGAGCACGCGCCCGTGTATCCACGTCTGCGAGTGCGGTTGTTGATACATGTATACGTCATTGTTTACATGGGTTCGTGTGGTTGTATGTGTGTTCATGTGTGCCCTGTTGCTATGGTTTCCAGCAGTTGCTACCTTCAGATAAAAGTTTAAATGGCCACGTTTGATCAGAACTCTTTTTCAAAGGTTGTTATTATCATAACGATAACAATAACAGCAACCATCCAAACAACAACAAAAGCTACCACCACCACTTCTACTGTTGCTGCTGTTACAACAACAACCACTACCACTACTACTACTGCTGCTGCTGCTGTTACAACAACCACTACCACTACTACTACTGCTGCTGCTGTTACAACTATCACTACCACTATTGCCACTACTACTGCTACTTGTACTAGCACTACTACTACTGCCTTCACTACTTCTCTTCCTCCTCTGGTTACTACTACTACTACTACTACTACTACTATTTCCACCACCACTACTACTGTTGCTGTTGCTGCTACTACTACTACTACTCCTGCTACTACCACTATTGCTGCTGCTACTACTACCACTACCACCATCACCACCATTAATTCACTACTATTACCACCACCACCACAACCATCACTAATATTACAACTTACAGCTGCTGCTACTGCTACTACTACTACTATTGCTCTGCTACTGCTGTGGTTACTGCTGCTGCTACTGCTTATACTACCACTATTGCTCTGCTGCTGCTGTGGTTACTGCTGCTGCTACTGCTATTACTACTACTATTGCTCTGCTGCTGCTGCTGTGGTTACTGCTGCTGCTACTGCTACTACTACTACTATTGCTCTGCTACTGCTGTGGTTACTGCTGCTGCTACTGCTTATACTACCACTATTGCTGCTACTACTACCACTACTACCATTAATTCACTACCATTACCACCACCATCACAGCCATAACTAATATTACAACTTACAGCTGCTGCTACTGCTACTACTACTACTATTGCTCTGCTGCTGCTGCTGTTGTGACTATCTTCTATCACTGATGCTATTACTACTATCAACACATCTACTACTACTACTTCTACTACTACTTCTACTATCAACACTTCTTTCACAAATGCTTTTGTATTATCAACACTTCTATTACTAATGCTACCACTACCATCAACATTTCTATTACTTTTGCTACTACTACTATCAACACTTCTATCCCTACTGCTGCTACTACTATCAACAGCTCTATTACTAGTGTTACCACAACTATCATAATCAATACTTTTCGCTAATTCTACTACTACTATCAACACTTCTACTACTACTACTACTACTGCTTCTGCTGCTATCAACACTTCTATCACTAATGCTGCTACTACTATCAACGCTTTTGCTACTAATGCTACTACTACTATTACTATGAACACTTGTATCCCTAATGCTACTACTATCAACACTCCTATCACTATTGCTACTACTATCAACACTTCTATTGCTACTGTTACTACTGCTATTATACTACGACTGCTGCCACTACTACCACCACCGCCATTACTGTTACTATTTAGAAAGCTACGTACCCAACTGACATTCCTGAGGGCCTGTAGCGTGCAAAATAGTAACCCGTGCAAAACAGTAACCGGAAGTCATCGCAGAGTTATCTGCGAGGGACGTGCTTTATGCAATTTACCGCTCCTGCACCTGTTCTTCGCATGGAATATATTCCGATAAACGACGCATTAGTTGCTTTACGAGGTATTGGTGCATTTGTGTAGTTTAACACATGATGTAGCGTTCAAAAAAGTTTTTCCCCGTGTAAAGCCGTCTCCCCTGCCGGAAATAATATGGGAGTCACCTCCCTGTAGTCTGTTTGTAGTCTGGTTTTATAAAACGCGACCGTTGACTGACTTGGCACGCCCGGGGAGTTATGCTAAGATCCGGCCGCGTAAATATATCTGCGTTTTGTGACAAACGTCTTGCTCGGCGGTACTGTACTCCATGCACCTTAACGGTGCGCGTGATTCGGGTGTAATCTTAAGCTAAACGACGTTCCGAATGTTTCCGACTTCGACCATTTCAGCAGCGCCAATAAACGTCGTTTAGCTTAAGATTACACCCGAATCACGCGCACCGTTAAGGTGCATGGAGTACAGTACCGCCGAGAAAGACGTTTGTCACAAAACGCAGATATATTTACGCGGCCGGATCTTAGCATAACTCCCTGGGCGTGCCAAGTCAGTCAGGCGGAGTGGCGGGTGCCGTCTCTTTTTAGAGTGGAATTCTCAGCACGTCCCTCGCAGATAACTCTGCGATGACTTCCGGTTACTGTTTTGCACGGGTTACTATTTTGCACGCTACAGGGCCGGAATGATGGCCTCGAGGTACCGGAAGTCGATGTCGACCCCCTGTCCCCCAGTGAACTCTCCATCCCTGATGAACGTAATGCTCGCCAAGCTCTTGGCAACTCCGAAAATGGCTATTGTGGTAGGAAGCGATTCAGAATAACCTCCCTGGACGGCAAGGTTGCCGCGAGGGGGCGTTCGACTGCGAGATATCATTGGTTGTTAGGGGATTACGTGGTCATTAGATAATACGGGGACAGAGATAGAGGAACAGGAGAGCGTTAGGACGCACGTGGGTCTGTTGGATGGAAGGCAGAGAGCGAGACACACGCAGCAAGTCAGGAGCTGAGAAAGTGCATGGAGAGACTAATGCCGTTGTGAAGACAAGAGAGCACAGAGGGACGGGCATGTGGCGTTTCCCTGCGATCTCCGGGACGACGAGACGCAGGGCAGACGAGTGGAGCAGGAGGTGGCTTCGTGACTGGCCACGTGGGCGGAGTGTGGACGCTGTCTACACAAGCCAGGGCAGCACGTGGTGGAAGCGAGTCCGTCAACTCTGCAAGTAGAAGTAAATGATTTAATGAGTGATGCTCTCTGTTTGCGCCACTAGTGTAAATGGCGTGTGCATGGCAGGGTCTATATGGTGTCTAGTGACGTGTTGATGAATGAGAATGGCTTCATTAGTTAATGTGTAATGTTCTATTAGTGTTAGCTCCCTCGAAATCTGTTCCTCCACTCCTTGCATGAACGTGCCCACAGAGGAATCTGCGTGCCCTTCGGCCAGGCATGCCGCGTTGTTGCCGCATTCGCTCGTATGAAAGATGGCGTTAGCGGCCGTTGCCGCAGTGACGGTTGCGTCCGGCGTTACGGCGAAGGCAAGCGGTCCCTACAACATGAATATTGGATGCTTTCTGCAAGTCAAAGTTGCTCGTAATGATAATGAGATTGAAGGCAATGTGACGAATGCGCGTTTTTGGGACGTATTCAAGCCACCGCACTGTATTCAGCCTCTCTCTCTCTCTCTCTCTCTCTCTCTCTCTCTCTCTCTCTCTCTCTCTCTCTCTCTCTCTCTCTCTCTCTCTCTCTCTCTCTCTCCCTCGATCCTCTCCTCCCTCCCTCCCTCCCTCCCTCTCTCCTCTCCTCTCTCTCTCTCTCTCTCTCTCTCTCTCTCTCTCTCTCTCTCTCTCTCTCTCTCTCTCTCTCTCTCTCTCTCTCTCTCTCTCTCTTGGCTCCATGGCAGTGCACTTGAACAAGATTAAATCACTGTACAGACGAGCTGCCGAGCTCAGTATTTCCGACTCAACATTATCTACGGATGAAAAGATCAGAAATCTTGGCTTACTACCCTTCCAATAACACCTGGTCCTCAATAAATGCATCCTTGTGCACAAAATTGCTCATTCACGAGCACTGAAGTATCTTATTCATTGATCTCTTCATTCGTCCCCAAACAAGCCATTCACTATCTCGCAACACTTTCATTCTACCACAACCTAGAGTAGACATTTTCAAAGGCAGTATCACATATTCAGGTGTTATGATATGGAATACACTCCCATTGCACCTAAGGAACAATACTTCCATGAAGTCTTTTACAGCATCCATACGTGATTATCTATTCAGATGATCTCACTGTTGTCACCTGTACATATGACACATATTTGCTTGAACTTGAAGACTCACTGAGCTGACAGTTGTCAAAGGCATCTACTAAAATCTTTGTCATTGTTGATCATATTCTTCATCTTACCAACTGTTGTACATAGATTACTTGACTTATTCCTGTAGACTCCCGCTGGAGCATAGGGCCGCAACAACACCTCGCCAACTCACTCTGTTCTGGGCTGTTCTCCTCAGCTGAGTCCACGTCATTTCGGCGTCCTTCACTTCGCTCTCGACAGAAAATTCTCCACGACTGTTTGGGCCGTCCCACTTTTCTTTTTCCCTGTGGGTTCCAGTCAAGTGCTTGCCTTGTGACGTTGTCAGCTGGTTTGCGCAGTGTGTGACCTATCCACCCCCATTTCCTTTTCTTGATGTCCTGACTGATGGGGTTCTAGTTGGTTTTCTTCCATAGGTTTGTGTTGGAGATCTTCTCAGGCCACCTGATGTTGAGGATGTGGCGCAAGCACTTGTTGACAAAAGTCTGTACCTTTTTGGTGATGGTGTTGGTTACCCGCCATGTTTCGGACCCATAGAGGAGGACTGCTTTCACATTAGGTACATAGATTAGCTACTGTGTATTATTTCTAATCTATCCATGTTTTCATTTCTTTTTGAGCAAGGACAATTTGTAAGATAGGCAAAAATGCCTAAAATTTCATCCTTGATAAATAAAGAATCAATCAATCTCTCTCATACACATACACACACACACACACACACACACACACACACACACACACACACACACACACACACACACCAGGTGATCTAACCAAACTATTTGAGCAGTCATCATTCAGAGGACATGACAACTTTCTCCTGCCTCAGCCTCGCATCGATTTGTTCAAATCGAGCTTATCTTTCTCTGGGGCGGCTCTGTGGAATTTGATGCCTGATCTGATGACATAAAATGTATCAAGTCTTTGCCTATATTCAAGGACAAACTTCACACTATTCTCAGGCATCATCCTACAACCTAGTTTTCCATGGTTTTATCTGACAGTTAGATAGCTAAGTGCTTGTCCTTTGTCCATTCTTCACACCTGCTTACTTCAGGCCACCTCTGGCTGAGCAGTTGGAGGGGTTCCGGCTGATTGGGGGTGGGGGAGTAGGGGAGGGAGGGTACACCAAGAGGCTTTGGCCTACATGTATGTTACATTTGGATTGTTAGAAAAATGTTTTTTATGTATATCATTATATGTCATTATAGTTATATTATGATTAAGTTCCATATTTGAATTTGGTTTTTCGGGCACACCATCTATACCCATTTTAGTATGTTTCAGAAAAACCACATGTATAATTCTTGCTAGAATCTCTCTTTTTCTCTCTCTCTCTCTCTCTCTCTCTCTCTCTCTTTCTCTCTCTCTCTCTCTCTCTCTCTCTCTCTCTCTCTCTCTCTCTCTCCTCTCCTCCTCTCTCTCTCTCTCTGTCTCTCTCTCTCTCTCTCTCTCTCTCTCTCTCTCTCTGAGTGTGTGTGTGTGTCTATCTGTGTGTGTGTGTGTGTGTGTGTCTATGTGAGTGTGTGTGTGTGTGTGTGTGTGTGTGTGTGTGTGTGTGCAAGCATGTGGGCATGACTTAGTTTCCTCTTTTGTTTAGAATGCATTTCCTTTTAGTGTTGACATGACATAAGCCAAAGAAAAAGAAGTTGTGGTTATGTTAAAATGGCCACAAAATATAGGGTTGTAGGGCTTCCTAAATTTTATAAAAGAGGAAATTGAACATAAATCAGAACTTCCTTTTCACTGAAACTCCTCAAATGGTCATAGATCAGGGGAAAGGTGACAGCAAAGAGTTCATTGTATACAGTCTATTCCTTTTTCCCCTCATTGGATTTTGTTGATATAACTACAAGTACAACCTCCATTTATAGATTTTTATAAATATGGTGCCTAAGTTTTGATTTTCAAAGAGTCATGCTTTTTGTTCCTGTCATAGTTAAGGACAAAAGACAAGTACTGCCTTTTTGTGTTTCAGTAGGAGTGCTCTCCCCTGACTGCCTGGACTGGTGCAGGTGGCAGGCTGCAAGGCAAGACAAGACAGCAGCCTCTTGCCTCCACCCTTGGTGTGCACAGGTGTGCAGTGGCAGCCCCCTAGTGGAGTGCAGGTGTCCTGGCCTTGCCTGTGCAGAGGCAGCCCTCCTTGGCCAGACTGGGGACAAGCCAAGGCCTGGAGGAGTGTAAGGAAGGCCTGGCTACTGTGTCAGTGTGTGGCTGTGCTGGACAAGCCCTGTGACTAAGTGCAGTGTGAGGAGCTGTCCTGGAGCTGTGCAGTAGGTGGAAGAAACTGCTCTTTGACTTTGGAGCAGGTCTGCTGATACTCTACATGCAATTTTGTTTGTTTACAAACCAGTGCTTCTTTTGTGATGTATGGTGTTCCATAATGCTGATTGCAAGCAGTAAGAGACTGTAGTGATATTGTGATATTTTATTCAGCAGTGTTTGTTTCTTTGAGTATAAGCATGGAGGAGAACATTGACTGGCTGTTTGATGATCCACTTCCATGTGTGGACATGTCAAGTTCTAACCATCACTTTCCCTTGAAGACTGAATTGAAATGTGAGGCAGGTTGTGAGGAGCAGGTGCCAGATGGGACTGGATTGAAAGCAGAGAGCACTGTGAAGGAAGAAGTGCAAGTGAAGGTTGAGAGAGAAGACAAGGCAAGTGTGATGCAGTGCTTGTGTTTGTCAGCCTCTGGTGACTGTGATGCTTGTATCTTGAAGTGTGACAGAACTGAGGCAAGCAGTGAGGGTGGCTGTGCTGGGCTGGAGAGTGAGAAGTACAAGAGAAGATTACAGGATAAATGCTATTTGCAGCCATATGTCCTATTGGACAGAGTGCCTGAGACTGGGTTGGGAGGTGTTGGTTCCTTGGGGCTTGCACAGGGAGAGCAGTGCATGGAAGGGGTGGGTGTGTGTCAGCAGGAGCAAGCAGTGGCCAGGCCAGCAAGCTGTGGGAGGTGTGTGTGGTGTCCAGTGGTGAAGGTGGAGGGAGGAGGTGTGTGTGGGAGTGTGTGTGTGAAAGAGGAGAAAGAGAGAAGAGATATGGGGAGAGAAGGTATGGTACAGCCCCTTGTTCCCATGGAGGACTGCAAGGTGGAGGAGAAGTCTGTGTCTTGTGAAGAGACAGGTGTGGAAATGCTGGGTGAAGGAGAGGAGCAGGAAGTAGAGGGAGGTGTGCATTTGCAGGCCAGGGCTGAGTGCAGTGTGGCCACAGGTGTGAGGTGGTCAGTGTCTGGTGCCCAGTGGTCAGAGGGTATCTCGGCCCCTGTGGCAAGCAGCAGCAGCAGCCCTGAAGTGTCCGAGCTAAGGCCATGTGTGTCCAGTGTGGAGACTGCACAGTTGACCCCCTTGGAGAGAGAGCAGTGTAGTCCTTGTGGGCAGCAGCAGCCTAGAAAGAGAGCCAGAGTGCAGAGTGCAAGTAGTGTTGTCCCTCAAGAAGCCAGGGAAGCTTCAAGTTCCCATCCACATGTTAGGACAGTCCGTGAAGGTTTGAGGAGACATGCATGCCTCCATTGTGAGTACAAGTGTGCAAGTAGGAGCATGCTGAAAAGACATGTTGAGACAGTCCATGAAGGTTTAAGGAAGTACCCCTGTCCTCAGTGTCCGTACAAAGCTAGTCAGAAAGTTCACCTACAGACCCACATAGAGACAGTCCATGAAGGTATAAGGAAGTACCCCTGTCTCCATTGTCAGTATAGAGCTGGTAAGAAATACACTCTAGAGAGACACATAGACAGAGTCCATGAAGGTTCAAGGAAGTACCCCTGTCTCCATTGTCAGTATAGAGCTGGTGAGAAATACACTCTGCAGAAACACATAGACACAGTCCATGAAGGTTCAAGGTAGTACCCCTGTCCCCTTTGTCAGTATAGAGCTGGTAAGAAATACACTCTAGAGAGACACATAGACAAAAACCATGAAGGTTTAAGGCAAGACACTGATCGAAAAGTTGGGAAAATTTCATATCTGGACGTTTTTGAGATAACATCAGTTTTGAGTAGTTCAAACACTTGCAAATGCCCCCACGTGTTTTTTTCGACCTGTCATTCAATAATTAGTTGAATAAAATGGCTTTGAAAAACATCACTCCTCGTAAAAAACGTTAAAAACGTCATTGATGCATCGTATTTTATGACTTTTGGGAAAATTGTAACTTTCGATCTATTCTACGAAGAGGTTCACGCCCGGTACCGTTGGAAAGCTCGTCTTTTCGATCGAGCACAGCAAGGGAAATAACTCCGCCAACTATAGTGGTCTATTTTTGACTCACATGCGAAGCAAAAGTGAGTCTATGTACTGAGCCGTGTCGTCCATCCGTCCGTCCGGGCGTCCGTCCGGCCGTCCGTCCGTCCGTCCGTCCGTCCGGGCGTAAAAAACTTAAACGTTGGATTTTTCTCGGAGACTATTAAGTCTATCAACACCAAATGTGGCATGATGGTGTATGATGACAAGGCCTCAATAAACATACATAGTGACTTGACCTTGCTTCAAGGTCAAGGTCACAGGAGCCATAAATGTGGTCTCAAAAACAGTCATTTTTCACATTTTCCCAATTTTCTCCCACGTTATTGAGAATGGCGACCTTAGCTACAAGTGGTATATAGGTCAAAGCAAGCCCTATCTTTTGATACCAGTTTGGTTGACCTTGCTTCAAGGTCAAGGTCACAGGAGCTCTTCAAAGTTGGATTGTATACATATTTTGAAGTGACCTTGACCCTGAACTATGGAAGATAACTGTTTCAAACTTAATAATTATGTGGGACACATGTTATACTTTCATCATGAGACACATTTGTTCACATATCATCAAGGTCAAGGTCACTTTGACCCTTATGAAATGTGACCAAAATGGGGTAGTGAACCACTAAAAGTGACTATATCTCATGGTAGAAAGTGCCAATAAGCACCATTGTGCTTCCTATGTCTTGAATTAACAGCTTTGTGTTGCATGACCTTGGATGACCTTGACCTTGGGTCAAGGTCACATGTATTTTGGTAGGAAAAATGTGTAAAGCATTTCTTTGTGTATGATGTCATTGGTAGGTTTAGTTGTTTGACCTTGACCTTGAAGGTCACCTGAAGGTCAAGGTCATATAAAGGTCAAGGTCAAGCATGTGAGTCGTATGGGCTTTGCCCTTCTTGTTAGTTGATGATTTCAAACAGCGTACACAGGGTTGTTTGGAAACTCACTAGCCAATCATTGAGCTTAGAGAGGGAATTCCACTTGTTTCAACCAATCAGAGACTCCAAAGCGAGGATTCCCTGGCCCACAATGCATCGTAAACATGGCTGCCGCTTCAACGCTAATTCTCTCAGTTAGTTCATGTTTTGCACCAAATCGAATAAATTCGACTTCAATCAAACAATCAGAGAATGCCCATGAGTGAATAAACTCAACATTATGCCGCGACCGAAAAATAGTGGGCGAAGAGAGCAGCTTTCGGCTGCACGCACATCGAAAATACTTCGCGGTCAAGGTCGAAAGTCTAGTTCTACTTCGTCAACGCCTGCGTTGACAGTGCCATCGCGATCGCTGCCTCCTCGTCCCTCCATCTCAACTGCCTCGATTCCGGAAGAAACTTCAAACACATCGGCATCAAGGAGGAAGATACAGATGATGCAGGCAGAAGCGAAGCAGCCGATTCAAACCGATCATAAGTGGGTCAACGTGCACTTAGATCAGCTGAGTGAACTAATGAACGATGTTCTTTGCCCGAACTGTTTTCAGTCTGGTCTCACCTTCAGCATACTATACGATGAAAACAATGGCTTAGCCAGCAAACTTTGCTTGAAATGTGGAGCCTGTGATGCCAGAAGAATGAAGAAAGCTAATGTGGCAGCCTCTGTTCAGGCATAGCAACAGCGCCTACACTATGTGGCTTCATGCCTTCAACTCAAGGCATCAGAAGAGGAGGCTTCAGGAGGAAGAAGAAGGGGAAACCTATGGTGCTGGAATGGCAAACTGACTTGTTGTTGACTCATTCACAGCATGTGTCTCTCTGAAGTTGCCTTTATTGACCTTGGCATTTCCTGTGTAGTAGTAGGGCGGATCCTTTCCTCTTGAGCATGAACTTTTCCATCCCTGCTTTTTTTTTGTACTGGGGACTGACTCACTGCACAAAAACACTAAAAACTGGAAACTGTAAGTTCAGTTTCATTTTTGACTCACATGCGAAGCAAAAGTGAGTCTATGTACTCAGCCGTGTCGTCCGTCCGTCCGTCCGTCCGTCCGGGCGTCCGTCCGTCCGGGCGTAAAAAAATTAAACGTTGGATTTTTCTCGGAGACTATTAAGTCTATCAACACCAACTGTGGCATGATGGTGTATGATGACAAGGCCTCAAAAAACATACATAGTGACTTGACCTTGCTTCAAGGTCAAGGTCACAGGAGCCATAAATGTGGTCTCAAAAACAGTCATTTTTCACATTTTCCCAATTTTCTCCCACGTTATTGAGAATGGCGACCTTAGCTACAAGTGGTATATAGGTCATGGCAAGCCCTATCTTTTGATACCAGGTTGGTTGACCTTGCTTCAAGGTCAAGGTCACAGGAGGTCTTCAAAGTTGGATTGTATACATATTTTGAAGTGACCTTGACCCTGAACTATGGGAGATAACTGTTTCAAACTTAATAATTATGTGGGGCACATGTTATACTTTCATCATGAGACACATTTGGTCACATATCATCAAGGTCAAGGTCACTTTGACCCTTATGAAATGTGACCAAAATGGGGTAGTGAACCACTAAAAGTGACTATATCTCATGGTAGAAAGTGCCAATAAGCACCATTGTGCTTCCTATGTCTTGAATTAACAGCTTTGTGTTGCATGACCTTGGATGACCTTGACCTTGGGTCAAGGTCACATGTATTTTGGTAGGAAAAATGTGTAAAGCATTTCTTAGTGTATGATGTCATTGGTAGGTTTAGTTGTTTGACCTTGACCTTGAAGGTCACCTGAAGGTCAAGGTCATATGAAGGTCAAGGTCAACCATGTGAGTCGTATGGGCTTTGCCCTTCTTGTTTAGCATGTGTAGTCCTGCTGGATGAATGTATGAATAAATGAAACAAGTTTAAGCCATGATGGATAGTTTTAGAAGGACTTATGCATGACTAAAAGTTGTTTTTGCCATTTTCTCAAAATGTGTTTTTTTCATAGAGTTCAAATCAATTAATTACTCAAACTCATCACAGGATGATGATGACGACTTGTAATTTTGCAGGTATGTTACATGTATAATAATTTATGAACATACAGACACTTTTTGCTGTGAACTTATTATTTGGCCAATATGATTTTTTTTCTTTGATGTTGAACCTACTTTATCTGCAATTCGAATATTGATGTGGAAGCAATAAGTACATTTTTTTTACTTTTTGCATTACAAACATAATCTTCTGTACATTTAAAGATAAAGAGTGTACAATTTTAATGCAAAAAGAATTTTCAAGAAATATCAAGTAGTTAAGAAGTTAGAGAAATTTAAAAAGATACAGAAATTTGCATATTTTTGCATGTTAGACGGCCATTTTGGATTACCCATAATTCTAATTACTGTCAAACTTTGATGTTTTGATTTACTGTTATGAGTTCTTTCATGCCAATGAAACAAAAAAATTTCAATAAACATATTTAAAAATTTCATGCTTCCTAGTAGTGTCTTGCCTTAAGGAAGGACCACTGTCCTCATGTTAGGAGAGAGCTGGTGAGGAAGTTCACCTACAGGAATAAATAGATTCTGTCCATGAAAGTTTGAGCAAGTAAAAGTTTCTCCAGGGTGGGTACAGAGCTGGCTAAGAGAGCCTCCTGCAGAATGATGTGGTCTCTTCATGTTGCTGTGATTAACTACAGAGGTATCAGTACCTGTACTGTGCAGGTGGGAAAGACAAACTGGGAATACCTGTACAGAGACAGTCCATGAAGGCTGAAGACAGTCCATGCATCCCCACTGTACTGTACACTGTGGTGGGATGTTTGTTCACCTTGACCATTCTCCTGGACAACTGGAGAGTTTGAGACCAGAAGGCTGCACTTGTTTCTCCTTGACTACTGGTACTGGCCATACAAGTGTGAGAGTGTCAGTGCTGATTGTGTGTGATGACATGTACATATGGAAGTGTATGCTGAGGCCTTTGAGTGTGTGTACAGTGGAGAAAGCCAATGACCTGTACACAGTGATGCCTCTTGTGGTCAGCTTGACCACTCCACTGGACTACAGGACAGCCAAGCACAAGCTGTAGATGTGGATTCATTGAGAAGTGGTTAAAAGTTGTGGTGGAAAGTTGATGCTTTAAAGACCAGTAAGTTGAAGTCCATGGATGTAAATGGATGTTATAGTTATGAATTCTTGATGCTTCAGTGAATTCATCAAGCACTTTTGACTAGTATTTCATAGTGTATTTGTTTATCATATTATGTGGAACTTAAAGTGAGAATCCATCCTTAAATCATGTTTGTCTCTTTTTCATTGGATATTGTTGTCCAAATGCTTATTACATGATTCCGTGGTGACATACAGGAGTGCTGTTCTTTCATGAGCATTTTTTGTTCAGTGAGAAATGATTGGCAAGTGCAAATCACCTGACAGCTACAATTAGAATGGTGAGGCCACAAAAAAAAAGAATGTGTGGTTAAGGTAACATAGCCAAACAAAATAGGGTAGGTAGGTCGGCAATAACTTTTTTTAAAATACTTTTTTCTCTCTCGTGGAAACCAAATTAAACCTACTCGACTTGGAAATAAGTGTGGGGACAGACAACGGATATTCCCTTTGAACATTTTTGACTTAACTTCTCTTGGAATTAGGTAAAGTAAAGCATTGACTTACCAGTGAAGATATGGCTGATATGAGATTGTCTGCCCTTCTAGTGTCAGTATCATCAAAGATTATAATCTTTGGTATCATGTGACCAACCATCGGTGCTCCTAACGTGAACCAGATGTAATTGAAATGCATCAGGAACTTGTGCTGCATGTTGATCATTCTCTTCTTCTTCCTCACTCTCGGCTTGCAAAACTTCACATTTGAAATGCATCACCTTCAGTCCAAATGTGTCCCCGACCTCTCCAACAGTCAAACCCCAAGTCAACTCAAACCCATCCCCATCTGCTTTCCATGCGGTCACATCACCGTAGCCACGAGCGACCACCCCATTTTTGACTCACATGCGTAAAAAACTTAAACGTTGGATTTTTCTCGGAGACTATTAAGTCTATCAACACCAAATGTAGCATGGTGGTGTATGATGACAAGGCCACAGAAAACATACATAGTGACTTGACCTTGCTTCAAGGTCAAGGTCACAGGAGCCATAAATGTGGTCTCAAAAACAGTCATTTTTCACATTTTCCCAATTTTCTCCCACGTTATTGAGAATGGCAACCTTAGCTACAAGTGGTATATAGGTCAAAGCAAGTCCTATCTTTTGATACCAGTTTGGTTGACCTTGCTTCAAGGTCAAGGTCACAGGAGCTCTTCAAAGTTGGATTGTATACATATTTTGAAGTGACCTTGACCCTGAAATATGGAAGATAACTGTTTCAAACTTAATAATTATGTGGGGCACATGTTGTACTTTCATCATGATACACATTTGTTCACATATCATCAAGGTCAAGGTCACTTTGACCCTTATGAAATGTGACCAAAATGGGGTAGTGAACCACTAAAGGTGACTATATCTCATGGTAGAAAGTGCCAATAAGCACCATTGTGCTTCCTATGTCTTGAATTAACAGCTTTGTGTTGCATGACCTTGGATGACCTTGACCTTGGGTCAAGGTCACATGTATTTTGGTAGGAAAAATGTGTAAAGCATTTCTTAGTGTATGATGTCATTGGTAGGTTTAGTTGTTTGACCTTGACCTTGAAGGTAACCTGAAGGTCAAGGTCATATACAGGTTAAGGTCAAGCATGTGAGTCGTATGGGCTTTGCCCTTCTTGTTTTTATGTTCAATTCGGGATGAATGTTAAGAAAAACTTCCGTCATCGATGGCGTCTCTGGATATGCGGAAATCTGCTTCTTGCCGTCTTGATGGTCACATTTTGAGTTAACAGTCGCCACCAAACGTTCGAGGCACGCCCATTTTTGTTTGTTTTCAGAATGAGGCTTGAGGAACGAGGTAAGTTACTTCCCTTTGCACCCTGCGTCGTCTGTAACTACACAGGTTGTTTCCTGAGACTGATCAATCGATCTCTCCCTCAACCCACAACTTTGATTAAAAAAAAACTTCAACATTTTCAATAAAAAGATGTAGGGTCGGCGCCCTAGAATAGGGTAGGTCGGGTTACCGTAACCACACCAATTTTTTTTTTTGGCCTGATATTGCAATGTAAACTGGCACATACTGCAAAGAGATGTTTTTGTACATCTACGTTTTTATTTGTGTGTTTGATTTTTAACATGAGTAGGATCAGTTTGTTTGTTTGGTTGAAAAGAATGGTGAGGTCTTCATGATCTGATCCTGTCCTGATGCCCCCAGGTAGCCTGTTTGGCTGCTTGGGTGTGCCCCTGGCTGAGGCACTGGAGCAGGCCCTGAAAGCCCAGCAGCCAGGCTTCCAGTTGAAGAGGGCAACACTGAGGAGCTCTGGCTGTGTGCTGTACTCAGTGTGTGCCTCAGGTACACCTCATGGTTTGTGATGTGCTTTTGATACTTCTCATAGTATGAGCATGGTGGATGGTATGTACAATCAATGGATTTGAAATGCCCCCAATAGTAGCAGTTTATATTGTGTTGTGTACCTTGCTTTGAAGCATATCTCTCACTGACAACTTAGATGGCAATGCAGTGACCATGGGTTGGGGCATTGCTGAGGCTTGCTGAAGTAGTTGTGTCTGGTTTGGCTCTAATGAATGAGGCCCATGACAGAATGTCTGGTCCTGTCTTGGTGTCCTTTGCATGAAATGGTGGGATGTAGAATGCATGCTAGAGTCCCATTCCCCCATTCTGAGCACTCAAGGCCAGGGAAGAGATATAGCTATGAATAGTAACAAAGACATAAGTGTGTGTGTGTGTGTGTGTGTGTGTGTGTGTGTATGTGTGTGTGTGTGTGTGTGTGTGTGTGTGTGTGTGTGTGTGTGTGTGTGTGTGTGTGTGTGTGTGAGAGAGAGAGATTCATTGTGTAACATGGAGTGCTGCTTTTCACTTCTCAGGCAGCTGCAGTAGCTGTTTGTATCTACAGATATTTGTTTATGTTTTGTGATGATTTGATGCTGAAGCTTCAGGGTAGATGACAAATAAGTACAATTATGAAAATGACATCCCTGGATTTGCTGTCATAGGTGTGTTGACTTTTCCCACTGCTTGACACTTTGCCAGATGTGTAGATGCATGCATTGAATGGTGTTTGTGCTGATGAACATCTTCCAGAGGAGAGGATAATGATTCAAATGCGGGAACTGGAATCGGCAATTTCAACCTGTACATTTTCCCAGGAGTTTGTATTGTGTCAAGTTCTGTGTTCCAGAAGCACATGTACTATGTGGATTAGTGAGGGTTGGTATTTCACAGAGAGAGAAACAAGCAAAAATACTGACGCTGTTCAAACTTGAGAACCCTTGTCCATGGTGGACAATTATTCCATGGTTAAACTGTATTTCTTGTTCAGTATATGCTTTTGCAATGTTTATCCAACAACTTGAATAAACTGTTTACACATGTAAGTATGCATTTTTGAACTTGTATTATCTGAGTTCATAGAATGTGGAATGCACTATGTGTATGTGTGTGTGTGTGGTGTTTGTGTCTGTATCAGTGTATGCATATCTATGTGTGTGGTTGTGTGTATGTGTGTAAATGTTTGTATATGTGTGCACCTGTTTGTATGTGTGCAGTGT
>JAWQFJ010034017.1:0-32500 GCA_034096865.1 Theodoxus fluviatilis
CGGCCCACACCAGGGCATACAAAAGGAGAGCATACCGATAGCTCAGGCAAAGGCCTAGGCACACACCCAGGGGCACAACGGCTCTAACGTAGCACTAAAACAAATGACAAAGCGGCCCACGCCAACACATCGGTCTAGCATCACACTGATGACCAACCTCTCCAGCTCAGCCCCCAACTGCCTGTCTTCCTCCATCTTGTCCAGTGCAGTCCTCTCCTCGGACAAACGGTCAGGCATAGTCATCCACGCTGCCACTACGGGAGATTGTTTCTATCGGCTGAAACCCGAGCGTGAATTCCTACGATTCAGATCTACCCCCGGCATCGGACAGATGTTTCAGATGCGTGTACTGTTTACGTCCTCCCATCATGTTTGTATCTTGGAATCGTTCGACCAGCAGGAAAATGCGGTCGCCGAATCGACTCTCCTAGCAAGAACTCACGGACGACTACCACGGTCACCGCGACCAGATCCTGCTGCCGCACTGGGCCGACGACTTCTCGAGGCCCTGCGAATGATGTCCGTTGGGTGATGCACAGCATTAATTACCAAAAGTCAACCTGACAAAGCTCTGCGTTCGATGCAGAGGAGTTCGAGTCTCCATATTTCCAACATCCAGACAGTCCGAGTTGGTTCGAATGAGGGGCAGGCGTCATCAATGTGAGCGTCACAAAATCGATGACGTAATCTGCGTCAGCGACGTCCCGCAGAAGCAAGTCCGGTAGAAACTTGCCAGCCCTTTTGGTTCCGATCGAGAGACGAAGCCTGCTTGAAGAAAGCCAGGAGAACAGCGGATTAATGCTGGCCATAGTAATGAGAACGCTTTGCATCATATCCGTCTTTGTAAGGAGGCGCAGCGACAACAAGATGGCGGACAATGAAATGCACGCTCCACCATCACTCACGTTGCAATTACTTTGATGGAACAAATTTTGCGACGGAGCACGACGATCAACTGACTGCAGTACTACAAGCAATACAGCAAGCGTCACACTTTCACAATCCTGTAACTGCCACCGCAGCTTTTTAATCCTTGAAAAATGATCACGAGCGCACAAACACTGAACAATATACTCAATCAGCGGGGATATAAGAAGAAGAAGACAGCGCACGGTCACGTGGAGCGGTGACCATGCGTGAAAATTGCAAGTTATTCTTCGCCCAAAACATGCAAAACTAGAGATCAAGTTCGGGCAAATAAGCAATTGTTGAACATAAAATAAATATGTAATCTCGCCGATACATACATACATACATACATACATACATACATATACATACATACATACATACATACATACATACATACATACATACATACATACATACATACATACATACATACATACATACATACATACATACATACATACATACATACATACATACATACATACATACATACATACATACATACATACATACATACATACATACATACATACATACATACATACATACATACATACATACATACATACATACATACATACATACATACATACATAATACATACATACATACATACATACATACATACATACATACATACATACATACATACATACATACATACATACATACATACATACATACATACATACATACATACATACATACATATCAAATCATTTTATTACAGAAAATTGTACAAAGACTATACATGCCTGCTAAAAATCAGCTATACAGAGGAGTGCTTGTTTTATCCTAAAACCTCGCTCGACTTTGCTGCCTTGCAAAAGAGTTGTAAAGGCCATAACATTTCAGGTTGTCAAAATAGTGACTGTATTATCTATCACGTATCTCTGTGCATGAGATAGTTTCTTCGGGCCCAAACCCTTCTCGAACCAATCATGGCTGACAAACTAAAGTATTTGGTCAAACGTTTGCTTTTGTGCTTTGAAAGACCCATCAGCATGAGACCCTTTGTGAATCTCCGATATACAGTGCCAAGGGAACCAACTATCAAAACAATTATTTTTGTGTAGAAACCAGCGTCATTGACTGCGATGCATAGTTGCATGTACTTATCAAACTTGTGTTGATAGCATTTCTCAATGAAGGTATCATAGGGGTTGGCAATCTCAACGATAAAGGCGGCTTAGTTTAGATGGTCAATTACACATAAGTCCGGTTTACACGGCCCTATTGCATGCAGCCCTTCCATAGAGATTGCCTGGTTCTCAAAAACCTCACAAAACTCTGTCAACACGTTCTCTTCCAGTTCTCTCTTCACTAATTTCATTCACCTGTCATGTCTTTCAATATACAGACCTTTCAGACGGCTGCAGCCGTTTAGCGCGTGCGAATTTGTGTCCGTGTGGAAATGCCACAGCTGACAAGCTCTAGAATAGGAATTTGGAAAGTATGTATTGTTCACCGCACAAGTTTCCAGGAGCTGTAGTCTTCCTTTAGCCACAAATTTAGTGAGATGGTCCGTAATGTTACCGTTGGGCAGGTGGGTATTGGAACATGCCATGTCTGCCACAGGAAAAGCCTCTCGTACCAAGGCGCCTTGTTGTTGTAAACTGCGACAGTGGTCGAGGTCATACATACATACATACATACATACATACATACATACATACATACATACATACATACATACATACATACATACATACATACATACATACATACATACATACATACATACATACATACATACATACATACATACATACATACATACATACATACATACATACATACATACATACATACATACATACATACATACATACATACATACATACATACATACATACATACATACATACATACATACATACTTTCAAAACTCGTTGCACTTGCAGCATTTTTTGTTGCACGCCTGTTTGCTCTCTCTCTCTCTCTCTCTCTCTCTCTCTCTCTCTCTCTCTCTCTCTCTCTCTCTCTCTCTGTCTCTCTCTCAAATGGGCCAATGGCCTACACAATAACTCTCTCTCTCTCTCTCTCTCTCTCCACCCTTTATACTTTCCAGAGTGCTTCTAGAATAGCCACAGAACGATATGGAAGGATGTCATATGATAATTCAAGACAATGATGCACACAACGGCGTCATGTATAATTAGTTTACTCTGTGTGTGTGTGTGTGTGTGTGTGTGTGTGTGTGTGTGTGTGTGTGTGTGTGTGTGTGTGTGTGAGTGAATGTGTGTATGTATGTGTGTATGAGTGTGCATGCGTGAGTGCGCGCGCGCACGCGCGTGTGAGCATGTGTGTGTGTGTGTGTGTGTGTGTTGTCGCCCGAAATAGCTAGTAACTTCTACAATGATAAAGAAATTTCCAACACTTTACAGCATTCTAATTTTAGAGGTACCAGAAAGGAACCAAAACAACTTGCGACATGTAATTACTGCTTGCGCCACTGTGACAACTTGAGATGTCCTTTCTGAAATGCCCGCATTCGATCTCAGTCAAGTCGCTGACCAGATTAGTTCGGGACGAATTTAGATCCAGTCCTTTATAGACAACCACGGATGCCATGCTGTTTTCGTCGGCTTTCACTAGTTACACCTCGAGCTGTGCCCATATGAGGCCAGACACTGGAAACGGTGACTCACCCCGTCCCATGATGTAGAAACCCTTCCCACGACTGTCTGCGATGGATTCCCAGACGCTCTTGAGACTACACTAGGATGCCGTCAACAGCATGGTTGCGTCAAAGGTCACTGCGCATGTCAGTATGCAAATGCGCAAGCCTGGGCTGAAATTTCTGTGAAATGTTTCAGTATCACAGATTGGCTTTGTTTTAAATTCATGCAGAACTACTTTCTCCTTTTCATCCATGGTCAGTACGATCAATAAGGTCTTCGAAATTGAATCCGGAGAAGGTTTTTTGTCTTCTAATGTACACAATGCATCCATTACCATCTGAGCAATGCCATTGATGTCCTGGCCAGCGAAAAGCCCCTGGCAAAGATGGCATCCCCCCTGAGGTCATCAAGGCTGGCAAGCGAACCGCCCTCCTTCACCACCTGCACGAGCTTCTACTTCAGTGTTGGGAGGAAGGAGCTGTCCCTCAGGAAATGCGTGACGCAAACATCATCACGCTATATAAGAACAAAGGAGACCGCAGCGACTGCAATAACTACCGCGGAATATCCCTACTCAATATCGTTGGGAAGGTCTTTGCCCGTGTGGTACTAAAACGGTTGCAGACACTTGCCGAGCGAGTCTACCCTGAGGCACAGTGCGGTTTCAGATCGGAACGCTCAACCATCGATATGGTCTTTTCCCTCAGACAGTTGCAGGAGAAATGCCGTGAGCAGAGGCGACCACTGTACATCGCCTTCATCGATCTGACCAAGGCATTTGACCTGGTCAGCAGAAAAGGTCTATTCACACTGCTGCAGAAGATCGGATGTCCCCCAAAGCTCCTGAAAATGGTCATGTCCTTCCATGAGGGCACGTTCGGTACCGTCCAGTACGACGGCTCAACCTCAGACCCCTTTCCAATCAGAAGCGGCGTGAAACAGGGCTGTGTGCTTGCCCCTACCCTCTTCGGCATCTTCTTCTCCTTGCTACTGTCCTACGCCTTCAGACAGTCTGAGGATGGTGTGTACATCCATACCAGAAGTGATGGAGGCCTCTTCAACCTAGCCCGCCTCCGTGCAAAGACCAAAGTGCAAAGGGTCCTGATCAGAGAGCTGTTGTTTGCTGATGATGCTGCCCTGACTGCGCACACAGAGGAGGCGCTGCAGCGTCTCATCAACTGCTTTGCCCAGGCATGCAAAGAATTCGCTCTGACCATCAGCATCAAGAAGACCGAAGTCATGGGTCAGGATGTCAGTACCGCTCCCAGCATCTCCATCGGCGATCACACCCTTATGGTGGTGGAGGAGTTTACATACCTGGGCTCCACCATCTCAAGCAACTTGTCTCTGGACGCCGAACTAAACAAGCGCATTGGCAAAGCCGCAACATCACTGGCCCGCCTCGGAAAGCGTGTTTGGGACAACTCCATGCTGACAACAAACACCAAGATGAAAGTCTACCAGGCCTGTGTTCTCAGCACGCTCCTTTACGGAAGCGAAGCGTGGACCCTGTATTCCCGCCAAGAACGCCGGCTCAACACCTTTCACATGCGTTGCCTCAGAAGAATCCTGGGCATCAGCTGGCAAGACCGCATCCCCAACAAGGACGTACTGACGCAAGCAGGTATTCCCAGCATGTTCGCCATGCTCAGCCAGAGACGACTTAGATGGCTGGGCCACGTCAGGAGGATGGACCACGGCCGAATACCCAAAGATGTGCTGTACTGCGAGCTCGCCACGGGATCCAGACCTGCAGGAAGACCTCTCCTCCGCTACAAGGACGTTTGTAAACGTGACATGACGGCGGGAGGCATCAACCCAGCAGACTGGGAAACGGTGGCCGCTGACCGCAACAGCTGGAGACACGCCGTCAAGACTGGCATCCAGACCAGCGAGAGGAGGAGACGGGAGCAGTGGGAGGAGAGGAGAGAACGCAGACGACAGAGGATAGCGTCGGCATCTACAGTGCCACGCCAAGACTTCACTTGCGACAAGTGCAACAGAGCATGCGGCTCAAGGATCGGGCTCTACAGCCACAGAGCACGCTGCCGCTCAACCCCGGACTGACCAAACCTGGCGCACACTCCATAGTCTCACAAGACTGACGGATGCCAACAACAATGTACACAATGCATCCATTACCACGACCCAAATTGCCAGTGCAGTATTCAATACCCTGTATTTTACCGTGAATCTGAATGATCAATCTTTGACGAAAGAGAGTAGGAGGAGGCAAACGCGCCTGACAGATTTTCTTAGAAAAACCAGTTTCCTGATTATTTACAGCAACCAGACTTGAAAAAATGTCAAAAGGATGAAATGTTTTTCAATAGGTCAGGGGTAGCCTGTACACAACGCTCCAGCAGACAATTCTCGAGGACGAACCAGGAGAGGGCAACACCCTGGAAGTTTCCCTTCATCTTCTGTCTACATGTAGGTCTCTTTGCCTCGGGGAGGTTCGTGCAACCGTAAGGACCAGCTGATCCACTCGCAACTGGACTCATCTGACGGAAGGACAGGCAGACAGACAGACACATCACCGGCCACACTCGCGCACGCGCACAAGCACGCGCGCGCGAGAGAGAGATGGGTACACACAGATATACAGTCACACAGACATACACATACACACTCACTCACGCGCATGAATAAACACTCACACACACACACACACACACACGCACGCACACACACACACACACGCACACACACACACACACACACACACACACACACACACACACATATATGCGTACACACGCGCGCACGCACATACACTCACACACACGCACGCACACACAGACGCGCGCACACACACACACACACACACACACACACACACACACACACTCTCACACACGAAGTCCCCTTCCCTCACCCCATCTTTTTTCGAATTTTCCTCCCTCACTTGCCTTCCACTCCACCCACCCACCCACCCACCCAAATAGAAAGAGATGCTGAAAAGACATGGAGAATCCAGCCCTATCCAGTGGTCAAAAGGTTCTATGGATTGCGACGCAAATACCGTACCACTGCTATGGTTACAGCATTCCTACGATGTTGCCACTCAATTCAGGATGGCAGTGGCAACCAGCAGCAGTCAGTTTCGCTTACAGAGTATGACGGCAGCGAGCCGCTGGTACGAGATCGGCGGCGCTATCAATTTACCGACAGCGAGCCGCTCACACAAAATCGGCGACGCTATCAATTTACCGACAGCGAGCCGCTCACACAAAATCGGCGACGCTATCAATTTACCGCTTTGATTGCATCTCCCCACGTCAAATTGAATTTACTGCTGGGCCTTATTTCAGACTGAACACCGGGTTTGCGTTCAAGTTTCAACTCCGCAGGCACCGCGAAGACGCAGCGTAGTTGACACTCAACTACATGTACACTCGGCTGCGAAGCTTGAGCGGCGTTATGGGTCAAAAGTAGCTCTGTGCAGGTCTTCGAAGGGAGACTTGAACGCGCCCCGTTTCCAATATGAAAAGAACAAGGGGGGTGGTGGGGGCTGCAGATGCAGGAGGTGGAGATAGATGGAGAGAGGGAGAGAGGGAGAGAGAGAGAGAGAGAGAGAGAGAGAGAGAGAGAGAGAGAGAGAGAGAGAGAGAGAACGAACGAACTTTATTTTACAAGGGTAGTGAATTAGGCAGTAGTGCCTTTCTTACATTCAGCCCTTGAGGCAAAATATTAAAATGTGGTAATAGAGAGAGAGAGAGAGAGAGAGAGAGAGAGAGAGGAGAAATGGAGGAAATCCGGGCTGAATGCGAGTGGTGGAAATGGAAGGATCCGAGGCAGGACGTTGGGTGGGTGAGGTAAAGGAATAGGCGGGATGGGTGGGAGAGGTGACGGAAAGAGATGAGAAGATCGATGAGGTGGAGGAATGGGATGGCTGGGTGGGTGGGATTGGGTATATTGGCTGCTTGAGGGTGGAAACAAGTGGTAAAAGCGTATTGGGGTGGGGGATATAGGATGGGTGGTAGTGGGTGGGGGTAGTGAGTAAATGGGTGGATGGGAGTTGCAATATGAGGTTGACGGGCGAATGAAGGTAAGTGGATGGATGGGTAGATGCTGGTCGGCGTTGGTGGATAATGGAGGTGGATGAAGGGTTGGTTGGGATGAGATCCAAGTAAGATGAAGTGGATGAGAGACAGCCGATAGTTGCTGTGGTAAGGCTTGAAGAGTGGAAATCGATAGATGGGATTTCGAGTTTCCCGTGTGTCCTCATGGATGTGTGGCTCACAGGCTGCGGCAGAACCAGCTCTGCACCTGGTGCCTTGTCGGTTGTGAAGATTTGCTAGAGAGACACCAATACGTTGCCTGGACTGGTGGATTGGACTGGTGAAGTCTGGTTGACATGGTTTCTCGAGTTTCAATAAATACGAGTGGATGGCCTGCGTCGTGACAAGAAATGGAAGGCAAGACATGGCCAAGAGAGCACAAAAGAAGACCAGGAAAATTAACCAAGATGATGAAGAGGCAAGACGAGACAAGCCACTGCAGACAAAGGAAAGGAGAGAAAGAAAAAGGAGCAAGGCAAGGCAAGGCAAGGCAAGGCAAGGCAAGGCAAGGCAAGGCAAGGCAAGGCAAGGCAAATAACACAAGCTACACCAGGTATATAAGGCGAAGCCGGGCATGGCAAGATGAACAAAAACAAGGCAGAACAAGGCAAAGAAGACACACATGTCCACACTTCGTCGCTCTCTCTGCTTTGCTTTCCTCCTATCCCCCCCACCCCCACCCCCACCCACCCCCCTCTCACTCCATCACTCCTGTTTGTTCCATCCATAATTCCTTCCTCTCACTCTCACCGCTACACATGCAACAAAATATTCACTTCCACAAAACCCAATCCAGCCCAATGTAAAGCTTACAGAAGACATCACGAAACACAGCAAACATGTAGGCAGACATACTAGGCAGGTAGGTAGACAGGCTAATAGACAGGCAAGCTGGTAGGCAGACAGGCAGGTAGGTAGGCGGGCAGACAGGCAGGCAAACAGATAGACATGCAAACAGGCAAGCAAGCAGGTAGGCAGGAAGGCAGGCACACATACAGGCAGGAAAGCAGGCAAACAGACAGGAAGGCAGGCAAATAGACAAGCAAGTAGGAACGAAGGCAGGCATGCAGGTTGTCAGACAGGGAAGCTGGCAAAGCAACCAGACAAATGGAAAATACGACAGATGGAGCCCTGACGAGACTTTGACATCAGTCTTGCAAAATTCGGGGCTAGATTAGCGTTGGAGAGACGAGACATCTGTGGCCAGCGGACTGTTGACCCTAGCCTATCTGGGGCTGAGGTTTCCATTGTCTAAGCCAAGTCTCATCAAGTGGCTACTGATAAGTTACATCCAGAGGGCTCTGCAGGTGCTGGTTTTTTTAATAGATTAAAACTATGCTAATGTTTATACTCGACTTCACTCCCCCCCCTACCCCTCTTCTTTCTATCCCCCCCCCCCCCCTCCCCCTGCCGCTGATCTGGCTGTGATCTCTGCCTCACCGTTTTCCTCATCATAGGCGTTGTTCTCAGTTTAGCGGTCATGTGACGCCCTACAAACTGGCTAAGTTTATAATAATGGTTTGAATGGAGAAACTGGAGAGATGTCCCAAATCTTTCCTGGGCGGCTAGGAGCGGGAATGGATGGTCTGGTAAATGCTACAGTGGTGTAAAGCTTCGCAAGACATTATTATATATACATTGTAGGACGACGGTTTGAATGAACCCAAAACTGTCTCCAAGGGCTCTGTGTAAGTGTTAGTTTTCAATTGCAGTAAAACTGTTATCCTGTACCATCCCAAACCGCCTTCCTCCACTTCTTGCCCATAATTACCTCGCTGTCAATCTTTCTGTTTTCCTTCTCCGAGGTCTAACCAATAAAGCTGTTGTTGTTTTTATTGACTCGTCGTTCTAAATTTAGCGGTCAAGTATCGACGTTTAAGCTGAGGCCGACAATTCCCCACGCAGTAGCTAAATTTAGGCCAATTGTTTTGAACTGTGTACTTTAGACCAATGAGTTTAAGTAGGAAAACAGGCGAGCTTTCACGCACATTCCTCATGTCACTAGGGGCGGTATAGGAAAGCTGCCTGGGAGGTGTGTAGCGTTAGAGGACATTAAACGTGTTCGGATGACAAACTGAGTTGTAAAACTGTCTTCAAAGACAGTTATCTGTACGAAAGGTCAGATGAAGACTGCAACGTGATACGTCGCACTGAGTTTCATGTGTGCAGCGTGTCCAATGTAAAACCGCTTGTGACGAGAGCAGTTGAAATGCGATAAATGAGGTCTTGTAATCTGAACAGCGCTGACTTGGAATAAAACTGTCTTACCTGCGATTGATATTGCTCTTGTAATATTAGTGGAGTTGAGTCGAGACGACACTAATGTACCTGGGGTAAGATATTGTTTTTGTGCAATGAATCAAGCTGACTCAAAATGGGCCTCATGAAACTGCGATAGACGTTGATTTTGTAGCAGGAATAAAATATGTGTCGCGAATGTCTCCTTTACAACGTTGCGACGGAAATTTAGAAAATTCAAGTCCGATAGTTGTTCCTAACAAGCTGTATTTGTTTACTTGTCAAATCACGGCACTACCTCATTGCATCATGGACTGACAAGGCTTGCTTGGCGTAGATGCTCCCCTATCATGCATAATCCTGGACAGGACTCACGCCCTACAGGAAGGCCATCAGCTTTATTGTTCATTTGCATTCACCTGTCTTCTGTGCTCTCACGCACGCACACACACACACACACACACACACACACACACACACACACACACACACACACACACACACACACACACACACGCACATTTATTGGCATTATCGCATGCTTTATCTACTTTTTGCAGCAAACATAGAACTCTCTAGAACATACTTGAACCAACTCGGTTATCTGGAAGGAATGGGAAGTGACGTCATGTGTCACTTCAAAAGCAACGCAGCTCTAACTATACAAAATTAACCAAGCAACGGTCCTTTCGACGGGATTTGCGTCATGGCTGGAAACGTCTACGTTGGTCTCTCGTTTTCCAGCACTTTGCAACGTACGCTTGTAACTTGCGAGCGAAACCGCCACTGATCGAGATTGTATCCAAAGATGAGGTGATTTTTAGGGAAAAGTTACAAAGCTTTAAACACGGTCTGACACAGCAGTTCAAAACGATTTGATAATTGATCGTTTTGGGATCTTGACAACGTGCTGATACCACGCTAACAGGGCCGGATCTAGGGGGGGTGCTGGGGGTGCTCGAGCACCCCCCCCCAAAAAAAAAAAAAAAAAAAAAAAAAAACCTCCGTGGCAGCCGGGAGTTGGGGGAAGGAGGGAGGGGGGGGGGGGGTGGTTGCTCAAATATGTTGATCTACTTCCCACCTCATCGGATATCGGCACACTTTGCTTGGTAGCAGAGACAGTATAGTTAGTAAAAAGCTTGGGAAGGAGGGGGGGGGGGGGGGGGGGGGGGGGCTAAAAGATGCTGGGCCCAGATGCTGTACTACTCTCCACTTGGTATAAGCACACTCTACTTGGCAGCCAAGGTAGCTGGGGAGGGAGGGGGGGGGGGGGGGTGCTGCTATAATTAAGATGCCTTCCTTTTGCTACTCGCACAGACAAATCAAACCCGGGCAGAGACAGGAAGAATCTGTGACCAAACAAAAACTCTTGGAAATGACCGCACTGCCAGATTGCACAGATTTGCACCATTTTTCTCAAAATTTTCCGGGGGGGCATGCCCCCGGACCCCCCTAGAGGGGCGTGCCTGCGAAGCAGGCACGCACTCGTGGCTTCGCCACTTCGATGAGAAGACCCTAAAACAATTTTAAGCACCCCCCCTCAAAAAACTTTGATCCGGCCCTGCGCTACAAAATTTCATTTGTATATAAAATTTGTTTTCGGCATAACAAGTCATTGCTGAAGGGGAAACGGGTAACACATGAATTTTGCTTGTAAAACGCCAAACTAGGGTTGTGACCTTTGTTTTGATTTGTTTTGCTTTTGTCTTCCTACTGTATGTTTCACCAACTCTGAATGCTGTCATGTAACACTGTTATACGATCATCCCTTGATGCATCGGGTTACAACCGCCAGGATGGGTCCTCTCTGTCTGCCACTGTTCCTCGTCAGGTGCCAGAAAAGAAGTGATCTTCGAGGTCAAATTTCCTTCTTCTTGGTAGTCTCACGGGAGGGGGAGTCATCTTTCTTTTCCCCTATTCACTACATGCGTCCTCCACTTACTTCCATCTTTCTCATCCCCCTTGCATGCAACCTTCACTCATCCTTCTCATTTCCCTTCACCTCACCACTGTATTCGTCCTTCGTTTTCTTTTTTCTCGTCCCTCTTCACCTCACTACTGCATTCGTCCTTTGTCATATTCTTTCTCCTCCCCTCTTCACCTCGTCACTGCGGCTTCTCTACGTTTTTCATGCCCTGCACTGAGCCTCCCTAATTGGTCTGCTGCGGCTGCCCGAAGGCCTGTCACTCCCGGACGAGCCGCCCCTGCCACTGCACTCTTGGAGAGGATCAGGAGGAACAGTGGGCGCCTGGTGTGCACTCTGGGATCTCATAAGGGAGGTGCCCAGATCTTCCGTGACAGAAGTTTTCCATTGCCCTTCGCCTCGCTTTGATCCCGTCCACGTGATAAACCTTGGGACCTGTAGAACGTATGGATGAGAAGATCGTTTGGTACATTTTGTTTTTGTTTTATTGTTAGCCGCTGAGGTCGTAACTTATTCTTAAGCTGGAGAGCAAAAGACGAATATGGACTACAGACGAAAGATCGAGTCTCTTTGCGACACGTTCGACTTTATCTACAAGTCTGCCATGAACATCTCAAGAACGTTCGAACGACGTCTGGTTCTCCGAGTCCAGTCTGTATTGATCGTCTCAGTCAGACCGAAGGTTTTAAAAATTGTACTTTTCAACACTCTCTTAAATGTGTGAGCGTCCATGTAAAAAGGAGGCTCAAGTCTTAAATTATACTTTTTTTTGCCTTTTTGTTGTTGGCATAATCATATAAGTCAAAACAATTACAAAGAAAAATAGAATAGGGCTATATCATACAGTTTCTTTTTTAAACAAAACTTCAGAAAAATGTATGATCACTTTCCTTAATTTTTTTGGTAATTTATCTGTGCATATTGTCATTTTCTTGCTGGTATTACTGCGGCTGTGCATCACCAAATTGTAAAAAAAGTGTATTTATTAACATTAGCACAAACAAGTACAGATGCCAGATTTTCACCACCACCATCACCACCACCACAACAACAACAACAAAAACTCAAAATGCTTGACTGATTTTCCCCCTTATATTTTGACTAATCAATCGAAACCATTTTTGTTAGGACTTGATGTCCTTTTTCCTTGGCCGCTCACGTGTGACAAGCGTCGACACTGACACCCTGCTGTAAGAAATCATGTCTTCTTCTTCTCGCAGGACAATGGAGTGAAGCGGCCACGTGTCTGTCCATCAGTCACTCATCATGACTGTGAGAGTGCAAACTCCCCACCAGTGCTCAGCAGCACTTCCAACATTGACTCGTGTCCTGTGGTGCGTCCTTGCTCTATGCAGCCGCCTGTGCATTTCCTAGTGCTCTGCTGCTTCATCAGAACTGCTGGGAGCCGCGTGTGCCAGGCTCTACGAGAGAGCATTGACTCCTGCCGACTCGCGTCCCTGTTCAGAAAGACATGCTTGGATCAATGGAAGGCAGCAGGAGGGATGGATGGTTGGTTGGATGGACGCACATATGGACGGGTGAATGACTATATGATGAATGGGCTAATGGATGGATGTATGGATATGCGGATAGATAGAGGGAGGGTTGGAGAGATGAATGGATAGATGGGCAGAACGATTGTTGGAAGGATGGATGAACAGATGAACGGATGGAAGGATGGATGTGTGGACGGATGGATGGATAGATGGATGGATGGATTAATGATGAGGTTTTACAGCCTTTGAGCTTTTGTAGGCTACGAAAGGCCATTGACAGCTCAAGTCACTGGTGTTGATCAGAATATGATAAACTCACGACTCCATATTCGTTTGTCTTTTACAAACTGCGTAGGAAGACGCGATAAGAGTATTCTCACCCCGGGACCGCAGTGGTTGGCTACAACCATGTACCACTGCAGTATCATGGCAGCGCTAAACCTTCATCACACATCTCATGCATCGTTTGAGGCCTCAGAATGGCTCTGACAAGCGTTTGACTGGTTCAGGATGAAGCAGCTTTTCCTCTTTATGTTGAATGTAATCGTTATCTTGTCATTAGCTGTACGCGCTATTATGGTAACTTGCGTCAAAGCGCCAACCAGTAGAATCTCACTCAAACTCAAAGATCAGTTCAGATTCTGATCCTATTTGGATATCACTCAGCAACCGTACATGCCTCAAAGTCACTGTAATCCGCACGTGGCGTGTGTGTGACTTGCAATCTGATCATTGGGAAACAAGATTATTGATCCAAGCATGTCTGAGCGACAACATATTTCTCTTCTCTCAAGCAGTCTTCGCTATCAGACATCAGAGCATCCATTAAAAAAAGCGGGGAATTACTTTTATCTCTTTGTGGTGGCCAAGGCTGCTGACATTAATCTGATTGATCTTATATTTTCACCGGAGGCTGCCAGAATGATGCCCCAAAAAGTTCACTTTACACAGCTCAAAAGCCACATCATCATTGGCTGTATCAGGGGAAGCCACAATAACGGCAGGAAAAGAAAAGAAAATTCAGGAAGAAGCAGCAACAGCATATACATATATATGTGATTGTGACAGAACAGTGACTAAAACAGTTTAACAGCAACAACAGCAACAGGAGCAGCAATATAACAAACCCCTGACAATAACAAATAAAACAACATAACCACAGTTACAACCACGGTCATGTAAGAATCAGCAAATGTATGCAAATTTGGAATTTACAACGGCCACGGCTGCCACAGTGCAACAGCAGCAACACAACAGCAGCAACAAATGCAGAGGCAGCAGCAGCAGCAGCAGCAGCAAGAAAAACCAGTAACAGCAACAATCGTGCTAGTGTCAGCTGCAGCAACGTCAAAAGCAGAAAGTACAGCAGTCTAAAAACAAAGGGTCCGGAGTAACGACATCATCATAATCAACAACACAGCAGCTGAACCAAAGTCCCCCACAGCAGCAACCTGGACAACACGAAAACAATAGTGGCATCTGTGAGCTGATGAAGGTGAGCCATAGGAAAATGTGGGGTCTGGATTCCGGTCTCATTCATTGCTTGTTCACAATACCAAGCCTGCAATAATGTCACACTATGTTGTCACAACAACGGTGGACCCACATCATGATTTAACCATCTGATCTCATGATTTATGATTCCCCTGACCCAGGTCTGTGTGGGAGAACTTTCGTGATTAAATGCAATAGAGCTTTTGTATGGGGTTTACCGCTTCTGTAGTCATAAACGAGAAACCCTCTATGTTTGACAGCAGCCTAAGTCATTGCGGATTATCATGGGTTGTACATGCCGTATATTCATTAATCAATGCGGAAATAAATTTGCATTCTCCTGAGTGTGATTGTGTTTGTCTTCATGACATTAGAAGTATCATAAAACATTAGAAACAATCTCAGTATCAGCATTACTACACCGGAATTACCACCACCACAACTGTCACCACCACCACTGTCACCACCACTGCTTCCACCAACACCATTATATATAATCTCTATTATCACCACCGACACTATGTCTATCGAGTATTGTCACTGCCATCACTATATAGTTTGCCCATTGGCACCCGTACTACTGTCACCACCGCCACAGTCACCACCACTGTCACTACTACCACTAATACTATCACCAATTGTCACTGCCACCACCACTGTCGCCACCATCGCTGTATCTATTGAGTATTGTCAGTGCCACCTCGTTTCACTATTTCTATTGTCCATTGTCACCCCTACAACTGTCACCACCACCACCACCACTGTCACTACCACCAGTATCACCACCATCACTGTCACCACCATCACCACTGTCACCAACAACCAGTCGCCACCATCACTGTTACCACCACTGTCACCAACAACCAGTCGCCACCATCACCACTGTCACTACCACCACTATCACCAGCACTACTATCACCACCATCACTATCACCACCACCACTATCACCACCATCATTGTCACCACCGATGTCAGCAACAACCACTGTCACCACCACCAACGCTATCACCACCATTACTATGTATATCACCCATTGTTACCACCACCACCACTGTCACCACCACTACTGTCGCTATACCACCACAGTCACTACCACAAGTAATACTTTGACTTCTTGACATCACTACGACTGTCACCACCATCTTTGTCACCACAACTACTATACCTACATCCCACTGTCACCGCCACCACTGTCATCACAAAGTATCACCAAGCACACCATTGTTAGTAGTGTAAACATGTAGAAGCCAGAGACGTTTCAAACACACGCGGACATCACATCTGCGCGTGGCTATATTGTTTCCAAACAATTCATTCAATCTTGGCACGTAATTGAGAAAACAACACAATTATCTCGTCAAACAACGGGACAGATGTTCTGAATTTTATCCGTCACGAATGGTTGGCAGTGTAATGGACCTGACACAAGCCTTGTACTAGAGATCTTTCTCCTTTGTCTCGTCAGAGCTATGACCTTACATTCAATGTGTGGCAGGTGAAAAGAACATCACCACCGTTTTGCACTCAAGCATTTGCATACGCTTACACACATGTGTATGCTCATGGATTCGCTCGCATACACATATGTCGTACACGCACAGGCGCGCGCGCACAAACACACATACACGCACACACACACACATACACGCACACACGCACGCACGCACGCACGCACGCACGCACACACATACACACGAAACCGTGCATGGACGCGCATGCACACGTAAGTACACATTATCATGAAATCACTCGCAGCATATTTTAATGACCACAAATGCACATGGTCATGTGCGTGCTGGTTCATAAACATATAATACCATGTGCTCCGGGTCTTGAAAACCCCATTACGCAAACACAGACAATAGCGCGGGCTCACAAACAAATATGCATACAAAGAAACAAGTGAGTGCACACACACACACGCACACACACACACACATTTTCATACGCACAGACACGCACACACACGCACACGCACACACACACAGACACACACACTCACACACACACACGAACGCACGCACGCACGCACGCACGCACACACACTGCCCCTTACACGAACATCACCGCTATCATTTACACAACCCGCCACATGCATACACATCCTCACCCAGGCAAGGCCACCAAATATTGTCGGAGGTTTAGACCTGCACTCACGGTGGAAGTACAAAGGAGGCTCCGGCCTTCATCAACAGTGCGGGGCTTGCTGGTCGATACAGAGACGCAAACGACAGGGTGAAAAGCCGCCTCCAGCCTAATTCATTGAACACACATTTAATCCAAGGTCCAGAGAGAAATTGCAGAAGTTTATGCATGTTTTCATGCCCAATCGATAAAAGAACAACGGCTGGAGGATAATTACATTTCAATGGCATCCAGCGCCTTTGGCTTTGGTGCTTGAGGCACACGAGTCCTGACGCAATTGTGGGAAAAAATCGATCTTCATTTCTGGATATTGACCCTGCAGCACTGGACCACCGTTTCCAAAGGTGGCACTGGTCCACATCGGACTCGAGATTGCGAAGCTACAAACATGGAAACTAGGATCTGTCAAAACTATTGTTGAGGTTTTAACGTGTCAAATTATTTAAATGTTACAGTTTAGCAGATGCCTCTTGCATTCCTCATTGTCAGCCACGAAAACATGAAGTTTTCAAATACAGAGAATTTCGATGAAACAGTTTTGCTTGTGTTCTCTTTCACCTTACAATCAAGCCAATCCTTTGCTCAGCTGATCCCTGATCTACGGAGAGTACAAGAAGACAGAGAGCTGGCAGTTACAAATGGCATTCTCGAGAGTACACCCACTTCTTTTACACTGTTCAGGCTCTCCTTCTACAAAGGGGTTTATGATTATGAATGCTTTCCTGTCCACACTTTACGACCACTTGTACGAGTCTTGCGTATGACAAACAAAAGACTGACGTTGATTATTTCAGATTTATGTCAAAGATTCAAAATGCAATGTTATCGAGATCGTTCTCAAACAGAGATTGTGTTGCAAGAAAAACACTTAGAGAACGGCAAACGTTGACATATTGCGTTTCGTTCAGTCAACAATGTTGATAGTCTGTTGTTATTAAAGGCACGCCTGTGTCAAGCAGTCTCTTTGTCCTTTCGATTCTCCAACAGTGGACCAGAAGGTTCCTCATTGAACGTCTATGCTTCCCCTTCTTGTCAGCCTACGGCAGACAAATCTATCTTGCTTCCAGCGACAAGTCAACGTGCGTCTCATAGCTCACAGAACCTTCGACCAGAGGACTTAATATTGGGGCCCTAGCCACTCTCCATTCAACAGCCGTCCATTTGTCTTTGCCAGACGTCATTTAGCGGGCTCAGCCGTGGATTGCCCCCGCGGCTCCTCACATGCCAGACTGTGCAAACTCCTGCAGACATCACTCCGGACAAGGAGCTTGGGTTCGATCTGCCCGGAAGAAGAGCAGGATCAAAGCGCGTCTGATGTTTATCAGAGTATCCGCTCTCTGCCAATTTCCTTACACGGGCACCAAGGCTTTCTCTACGCTTTTGTCTGAGCAGGTTCCTGAGGAGACTCTTCTGACATTCTACAAGCCCATCTTCCCCAAGGGCATGCTTTGCATCGGGTTCAGTTTGCGTCAGAGTATACCTTTCAGGAAGACACGTTTGCAGTGCGTGTCTTGTCACGTCAATATCAACGCTGTCCTCTTGCTCCAGTTTCCAAGCAACATCAGCTCTAGCACACACGCATGTAGGGTCTTACGTAAGAACACATTTTTAGCGTTGTAAGACGCAAGAATGGCATAAAAAAGAACATGTTACGCAAACAAATTTGTTACGTCAAAACATGTGGACATATGCGTTAAGGAAAGGCAATGACAGAAATGGGTTAACGTCAATGTTTCCGTACGTGTATACCTGCACGTGTGCCTTCGTGCATGCGAACGAACGCGCGCGCATATGTGTGTGTGTGTGTGTGTGTGTATGCTTGTGTGTGTGTGTGTGTGTGTGTTTGTGTGTGTATGTGAGTGTATGTGTTTGCGTCTCTCTCTCTCTCTCTCTCTCTCTCTCTCGCTCTCTCTCTCTCTCTCTCCTTTTCTCGTATGCGTGGATGTGTGTGTGTGTGTGTGTGTGTGTGTGTGTGTGTGTGTGTGTGTGTGTGTGTGCATGTGCGCGCGCGCCAGCGAGTCTCACTCTGTCTATTGTTTGATTCTGCTTGATTTAGTCTTATCACATCGTCTGTCTTCTTGTATGCCTCTCTCCTCGTGTATCTCACTGTTTGCCCTTTAGTCTGACTGTGACAGCATGCCCATTTTCCATGACAAGGCACCATTTTCAAAGACTCAGGATGAAGGATTATATGACGCCCTGATAGCTTCCCTGCAGACCAGACGTCAGCGCTGTAGGAGATGCCATTGCAACACTGATTTGCCTGCTTCTATCAACCCCGGCCATTCTTTCCAGCTTCTGGCACGTTTCTGACGAGAAGGGAAGGCCCCAAGGCTTGGCAGACCATGAGGACTTCCCAGAGCAATCTTCCAAGCGCATTTCATCAAGTGTCCACGCTTTCAGGCTCTGCCGGTGGTGGTGCCGTTTTCATAGACGTTATTCACGCAGCGGCCATTTTGAAATCAAAAACGAGGCTGAGTGCGCAAACATTGGCGTCTTCTATATGGCCAACACCAGTTCATGGAGTGGAAATCTTCATGTGCCTCCATTCTCGCATGGAAATGTGGAAATATGGGCAAGTGATGTGGCCAACAACTCCGCCATAGACGGTCCCAAGCCCGTTTGCGAAAGGAGGAGGGTTGGGCGTGGGCCTAGCAACCCCACCCCGGAAAAAGCTCTTTGCTACAGAAAGTGAAGCAACAGAGAACGAAAACCAGCGCTCGATTCAAGAAGATGCCTCTACAGAAGGGCCTATGACGCAGGTTGGTGAAAGCCTCACGGAAGCCATCCTGCCGACATATCTTCTGACGATGAAAGCAACAACGAAGATCGGAACTTGGAATGTACGAACGATGAATGAAACAAGAAAAACTGCTCAAGTAGCGAGTGAGATGAAGCGCTACAACATCCAAGTGCTCGGAATATGTGAAAGCAGATGGAATGGATCCGGCATGACCACACTTGGCACTGGAGATAAGATCCTCTACTCGGGACACACAGAGGAAAACCACGACCACACAGAAGGAGTTGCTATCATGATGTCCCCTGCAGCTGCTAGCGCTCTCATGGAGTGTCAGCCAGTTTCCTCTAGTATCTTGACAGCACGATTCAACTTTAAAGGGAGGAAAGTTACCATCATCCAGTGCTACGCCCCCACTAACGATGCAGACGAAGAGGCAAAAGAAACATTTTACAACACACTACAAACAGTTGTTGACGAGCTTCCCCAGAGAGACATCAAGTTACTGATGGGCGACATGAACGCCAAGATTGGAAAGGACAACACAGGGAAAGAGCTTATTATGGGTACCCAGGCCCTCGGAGACATGAATGAGAATGGTGAGCTGTTCACAGACCTCTGCGCTTTCAATGACCTGGTTATTGGCGGCAGTGTGTTCCAGCACAAAGACATTCACAAGGAAACCTGGATCTCGCCTGATGGCAAGACAAAGAACCAGATAGATTACATCACTATCTCAAGAAAGTGGAGGCGCAGTCTACAGGACACAAGATCCAGAAGGGGAGCCGACGTAGCTTCAGACCATCAACTAGTGACTGGAGCCATCAAGATCAAGCTACGAGCCTTCAGAGACACAGCAGATAGACCCCAGATCAAGTTTAACATCCAACGACTGAAAGAAACGGGCTTCTAGGACATCTTCTCAGTTTCTCTAAGGAACAGATTTGAAGCTTTGAACATGGTGACAGAGGAAATGCCCTTGGATGAACATTGGAGCCACCTGAGAGACACATGGAAAGACACGTGTCAAGAAGTTCTGAGGAAAAGAAACATGACAACAAAGGAATGGCTCTCCGGCGACACGTGGAGATTAATACAGAACAGGCGAGACATCAAACAGAAATTCAACACCAAGAATAAAGACAAAAAGTAAACGCTTCAAGAAGAGTACACCATCATCAACAAAGAAGTCACGAAAAGTGCCAGGACGGACAAGAGACGTTTCTACGACACCATGGCAGCAGAGGCAGAACAAGCAGCTGAAAAGAGAGACCTCAGCACTCTGTACAAGATCAGCCGAACACTCTCCACTAAGAAGTCAATTCAAAACGGACCGGTTAAAGACAACGAGGGGCACACCAACACCAAGGAGGAGGACCAGAGACAATGATGGGCCGATTATTTCAAGGACCTTCGCAACCGACCCCAGCCATCAGAGAGATTAGACATCCCTCCTGCGGACACTCCACTTGGAGTTACCACCAACCATCCAACTAAAACAGAAATCCAGAAGGCCCTGAAGGCGCTCAAAAACAACAAAGCAGCTGGACCGGACGGAATTCCATCAGAGGCACTCAAGACAGACATTTCCACCACAGCAACCATGCTGCTGCCTTTGCTGCAGAAAGTCTGGACAGAAGGAAGAGTCCCAGCGGATTGGAAAAAAGGACAGCTGGTGAAACTCCCAAAGAAAGGAGATCTCGGACTATGCAAGAACTGGCGCGGCATCATGCTACTGTCAGTGCCAAGTAAAGTACTAACCCGCATCATCCTGGATCGACTGAAAGACGCTGTCGACAAAAGACTTCGTCCAGAACAAGCTGGCTTCAGGAAGGACAAGTCATGCACGGACCAGATCGCTACGCTCAGGATTATCCTGGAGCAGTCCCTGGAGTGGCAGTCAACGTTGTACCTGAACTTTATTGACTTCCGCCAGGCGTTTGACAGCGTTGACAGAGAGACCATTTGGAGACTCCTCCATCACTATGGAATCCCGCCAGCCTATGTCAACCTGATCCAGCAGCTGTACGAGGGCGCCACGTGCCAGGTGATCCACAACGGCAAGCTGACAGAGGAATTTGAGGTGACTACAGGGGTCCGTCAAGGATGCTTGCTGTCGCCGATGATCTTCCTGCTCGTGGTGGACTGGGTCATGCGAGAGACAACCAGAACAGGCAGGACCGGAGTCCAGTGGACCCTGACACAGACCTTGGACGACCTCGACTTTGCAGACGACTTGTGCCTGATGTCCCAATGCTACCAACACATGCAACAGAAGACAGACAACCTTGCCAGAGAAGCAGCGAAGACCGGACTACAGGTCAACCTGGAAAAGACAGAGACCATGGCCGTGAACAAGAAGCAGCAGAAGCCTGTTACCCTGGGAGACAAGGAGCTCAAAGAGGTGGACTCCTTTACTTACCTGGGCAGCGTCGTATCAGCAACAGGCGGTTCTGACGAGGACATCAAAGCCAGAATCGGGAAAGCCAGATATGCCTTCAATACTCTGAGACCAGTCTGGAGATCAACATCCCTCTCTACCCACACAAAACTCCGGATATTTAACAGCAACGTCAAGTCTGTCCTCCTCTATGGCTCTGAGACCTGGAGAGTCACCAACACTCTGACCAACAAGCTCCAAGTCTTCATAAACAGATGCCTCCGTAACATCCTTAAGATCAGGTGGACAGACAAAGTCAAGAACACCGACTTGTGGAAGCAGGCAAACCAGGATCCCATCGGACAGCAGATCGCAAGGCGGAAGTGGAGGTGGATCGGACACACCTTGCGGAAACCTCCACATGACATCACACGGCAGGCCTTGCAGTGGAATCCCCAGGGCAAGAGACGAGTTAGTCGCCCCAAGACCACCTGAAGGCGATCCTGCGAGGAAGAGATGAGGAGCTGCAACCTGTCATAGGGAGAGCTGAAGAAAGTTGCCCAGAACCGAGTACGCTGGAGGACTGTTGCCGAGGCCCTATGCGCCACAAGGAGCTCAAGGGAATAAGTCAGTAAGTCAAGAAAGTTGTTGCCAACATACCCAGTAGAAAGAAAGGGAAAGGATACGAAAAGTTCATCGAAGGATTTGTGCATGACATCGAAGGTAAACCAGGTTACCTTTCTCTCTTGTAGATCTAGATCTGTAGTGTTGGTCATTATGACTGGTGTTTTTTTAAAATAAGGTCAGTAAGCCTGTATGTTAATTTATTACGCTAATATAACCATGGGCTGTCTTTGCAGATAGTTTGTTATATCTGATCATATACTTCATTTTGAGTCAAAACTGCGAGATAAGCGACTACTGCCCGCTGGGCTTGCATCGTCTGTCATGCCGATATCAACATGTCAGGTGTGATCAAGACTGTATACATTGCTCTCTACCATTGGCTGAACTATATTTTTGGACCAATCACAATAGGTTTCTCATGAGTAGAAGTTGTTACTATGTTAGGTCGTGCAAAGTGATGGAATGCTCTTGCTCCGTGGTGTAAACATTGCAGTTTCCCAGCTATAAACAAGAAAAACAACAACAACACGTATATTTAGCAGAAAACGTGTTTATTTCAATCCTTCAAAACTCATTTTGTGGCTAGATTTCACCTATGCAGACCATACGAAGCTGTAAACGATTGCTTTTACAAGACCTAGATCTAAGCTCTTGTTACATTGAATTTTTTGCCAGGATCACGCCGAATCTTCCAGATCCATTGTTTCTTCTGCTTCTTGTCTGTGGGGAAATAGAAAAAGGACAGTCTGGAGTTCTCGTCATATCGATCATCGTTCTCGCAATTAGGAACACAGCAGTGTCTACATGATGATGAAGCCATCTGTTTCGCCATGCTGGCTTCCATGTTTGCGCACTCAGCCTCGATTTGAAAACCGGAAGTATCTCGCGTGAATAATGGAGGACACTCCCAGTGGTGCTATGGCGTGGAGAGTTCCCTGCAGTTGGAGGATGACTCTGTTTGACCGTCACTGCTCAACATTCTTCCAGTTTCTTCCACAAGGGATTATTCCAGAGATAAATTTCATCACATTGTACATTGCATTCCGTATGTACTGTAAACATATTGTTTAACATTTTCTTTTCTAAAATAATAAATCATTCCAATCGACTGAACAGATTTCATGTAACAGTCTTTTAATTTGTAAATGGAAAATAAATGGTTTATTAAGAGTTATTTTTAAAAAGAAAGGTGTTGCCTAATATCTGTCATAGGAATTTAAGAACCCAATTTCATTGAGATAAAAATAACTTCTTTGCCTTGATTCTTCTAAGTCCCGCACCTCGTCTCCCTATGCGCTTCTGAAGAGGCGAATAGCTAGGGACACCGTGACTGGATTACGTTTATTCTAATCTGCTCTAGTGATTTTCGTGCTTAATAGCCTTACATAGCCTACATAGGCTGATAGGCCGTAAAACACTATCCATCCATCCATCCTAAATCCCAAAACTGCACAGCCAGAACAGACAGACACCACGCGCGCGCGCGCGCGCACACACACACACACACACACACAAACAGACACAGAAACATACTGACACCCAAGCAGTCACATACAAACACAAACACACACACATACACACACACACACAAACACACGCACACACATACACACACACACACACAAACACAAACACACACACACACACAGACACACACACACACACACACAAACACATACATACACTGACACACATGTTGACACACAGACAAACACACAAATAGACAACACACAGGCTAACAGACACACCCATACAAATACATAGATAAACAGACACACAGACAGACATGCAGGCACGTGGACCCTTCCTCACCAACAGCTTCCCTAGCAACCATCAGACAACAGAATGCTAGCGGAATGACGTCCGGGAAGACAGGAAGAAAGGAGGAGAGAGAGGGAGAGAGAGAGAGAGAGAGAGAGAGAGAGAGAGAGAGAGAGGGGGGCACAGAAAGGCAGGGAAATAGAAAGACAAAGAGAGAAAGACAAAGAAAGACAGAGACAGAGAGAGACAGAGAGAGACAGAGAGTCAGAGAGAAAGAGAGAGAGACAGGGAGAGACAGAGAGTCAGAGAGAGAGAGAGAGAGAGAGATGCAGGATGGGAAGCCAGCTGATTGCACTTAGACATAATTATACCCCGTGGACTAACAGGCAAGGAGGAGAGCAGACATGGCAGTCACACAGGAAGGAACTCCATAACTTTTCACTGCCAACACAAAGCAAGGTAAGAGGAAAGAGGTGACCAGAGGTAGAGGACTTGGGAACGACAAAGCAGTGCTACGAACGAGGAACAGGCCAGGCCAGACACGCGTCAGTTCAAGGAGTCGGGGTGAAGGTGGTAGTGACAATGTATCCGTACAGCAACAGGGAGGAGTTTCACGACAAATCCATGTCCCAGAGGAAGACCAGAAGATCGGGTGGGGGGGGAAGTGGTCCAAGAGAGGCCTGTCTAAACTGAAGGGGAAACTTAGGAGGAGACAGAGGTTTCATGAAGCTAAGAGACCAGACCAGACCATTAACATAGCGAATCTATCAAAAGGTGAAAGGTCACGGTAGACAAGGTGAAGGCGTTGAGGGTTGTCATGGGAGATCAGGCAAGCCATTGGTCACAGTCAGAGCTCTCCCTTGTGCTTGTCATGTCTAGCATGCCTCACCGTCAAGGATACTTGTCCATACTGGGCCACCATTGACCTACATGGCTCCCCCCCCACCCTCTCTCTCTCTGCCAAAAGAGACTATCGTCTTCATTGGAATTTGAGATTCCTCTTCTTGCTGTTCATGAAGTGGGCAGATTTATTGAAAAACTCAATTCTAAAACAACAGGACCTGATGGCATCAGTAGCTTTCTTCTGAAACTCTCTCTTCCATAATTATGTAATCAACTCGCTCACATACATATAATTTGTGCATTATCAAGCAAAACTTCACAGATGAATGCAAAAGGGCTAAAGTTATCCCTCTACCAAAAGTGAAAACTCCCACAAGTCTAGATGACTTCCGACCCATATCAGTTCTATCAATTTTATCAAAACCAATTGAAAAGCACGTTCACAAACATCTGTTGTCATTTCTTGATCGGCACAGTTTTCTACACCCCCTTCAATCAGGCTTCCGACCAAAACATTCCTGCCATACTGCATTATCCCACCTAATAGACACCTGGCTGCACGCCATTAACACCTCGAAAGTGATAGGATCTGTCTTCCTAGATTTCAAAAAAGCCTTTGACATGGTACATCACGGCATACTATTGGATAAACTGGCTCTTTTTTCCCTGGTCACACGACTGTGAAGTTTTTTCAGTCATTCCTGGATAATCGACAACAATGTGTCCAATTCGATGGGCACGTTTCCAAGTATGGTATTCTAAAAGCGGGTGTCCCACAGGGATCTGTACTAGGCCCCCTTTTATTCTGCTTATTCATAAATGACCTACCCTTGCATGTCACAGATAAAAAGGTGTCATGTAACTTGTTTGCAGATGATACAACTCTGACTACATCGGACAGCTCAACCAAAACTGTGGCAGATAAACTCCAAAAGAGCTTGATGAAATATGTTGCTGGTGTCTTTCAAATCATATGGTCCTCAACCCGTCCAAAACCAAGTATATGGTGATAACCACAAGGCAAAAACTTCAACTACATCCTTTGTCACTCCCACTCTCACTTGATGCTGGGCCGTTAGAAAAGGTGAAAGAACACAAAGTGCTTGGGGTGATGATTGATGAACAGTTAGACTGGAACTCACACATAAATCTGATGTGCAAAAAGATTTCAAGTAATCTCTTTCTACTGTCAAAGCTGAGGCACTTTGTAGACACGGAAACCTGCAAAATCTTTTTCAGTGCCCACAACGTATCACACATCAATTACGCATCAATATTGTGGGATAACTGTAGTGAAGCTAATTTGAAGAGAGTTAATTCACTATACAGAAGAGCTTCTAAGCTTATGATCCCAAATAAATCTCTCAGCACTGAAAAGAAAATGGAAATGCTTGACATTTTGCCTCTCCATAAGCATCTGCAGCTCAATAAGTGTGTGCTTGTGAAAAAGGTAAAGGATGGCAGAACACCAGGATATCTAACCAAACTATTTGAGCAGTCATCATTCAGAGGACATGACATATTTCTCCTGCCTCAGCTTCGCATCGATTTGTTCAAATCGAGCCTGTCTTACTCTGGGGCTGCTCTGTGGAATACACTGCCTGATGACATAATAATGTATCAAATCTTTGCCTATGTTCAAAGACAAAATTCGCACTATTCTCAAGCATCATCTTATGACATAGTTTTCTACGCTTTCATCTGACGTCTAGGCATCCTACATTGTCCATTCTTCACATATGCTTACTTCAGGCCACCCCTGGCTGAAATATTGGAGGGGTTCCGCCTGATTGAGGGTGGGGGAGTTGGGAAGGGAGTGTACACCAAGAGGCTTTGGCCTACATGTATGTATTTGTTTTTAACATTTGGATGTTTCGAAAATTGATTTTTATGTATATGTCATTGTAGTCACTTCAAGTTCCATATTTGAATTTTGCTTCTCTGGTTCACTATCTACCCATTATAGTATGTTTAAGAAAGTGCACATGTATAATGCCTGCGATAATTATACTCTCTCTCTCTCTCTCTCTCTCTCTCTTCCTTCAGATTCCCGAGGCCCTTTATCTTTTGTTCGACCTTGGCATTTGAAGTCAAGGTCAGACGTATTCTTCCCACCCAACCCCTCCCCACCCCCCTCCTCCCTACCCCCACTTCCACTCTCGTGAAGATGGGCAGGTCACAGATTTAAAGAGTGCTGCAAGAGGTTACACAGTTGAAATCTTGGACCTGGAAGAAACGAGTATTTCTGGAGGGTTCTATCATCCCTCTTCCCGGCCTCTTAATCTAAATTAGTTCCGGCGTTTGCGGTGATAGACTTCATTCCCGCTATCTTCTGGGGGCGGAAAGTTCCCGCAGAACAAATGAGAAGAAAATTATGTTGAACGTTTTTTGTGTGAGCCGCAACATTTTTTTAAACCCTGCTCAGATGTCGTTGGGCGTGATTGATTACCAGATGAAGTTCTGATCGTTTGAACTCCCGAGTCGTGTACTCGCCGAGGTGGAGTTCCATCCAGAGATTCGAAAAAAGACCAATAAAAGCCATTTTGATTGAGGTGTCTTGTACCAGCGCTGTCTGTCTCGGCCCGAATAAAGAAGAGCAAAAAAGTCATTCAGAAACCTGAGATGGGTACTAATAAATTCAATGCGTGGTGATTAGATGCAGCGCAACCGCTCTCTCCGGAGGCTTCTTTAGAATGCACGCCATTTCCCACGACTGATGGATATCGACCTCAGAGCCCAGCCTCCCCATCCGACCCTCTTCTCCCACCTCTCCCCCTATCCCCTCACCCCTACCCCCTCCATTCTCCCATCTCCCACCCCATGCACCTCGTCCCTAACTGCGACCCAATTGATTTTTCGTAAATGTTTCACAGATGTGTACGGAAGTAATACAGCCGGAGGGGAAATGTCCGCGTTGCCGCTTTCATCAAGCTCCAGAGTTCCAGGTGAAATAGCAAGGCTATCGGTGTGGGCACCGCCATGGAAGATATCAAAGGAACACTGGCGAAGAGGTTCGGGCAGGATTTGATTAATTGGTCGCCGCCCTTTGGGGCTGCCTCTCTTCCTGAGGCCGGCATCCCAGATTCTCTGGAGATAGAGCTTCCCTGGAACTTCAAAGACCCTGGCCATCTCTGCCTGAGCTTTGGGAGGCCTTTGGCCAGGCAATGGAAAGCCTCCACTTGATGGACAGTGGTGTCCATGATTTGCAAGGAAATCCGCGGCAGTACGTCACTGAACGGCCTGCATGCCCCAATGAAAGTCTCCCGTCTCCTTGCCCAGATTGGCCCTTGCTGCTTGTGGCTGCTGCTGCTGCTGCTTCTGCTGCTGCTGCTGCTGCTGCTGCTGCTGGAGCTAATGCTAGTGCTATTGATGTCGTCCCTGGGGGAATTGATCAGGGATGCGGTGCGACTAGAGACGCTGGATGAGGGCCCCAAGGGTAACAGACTGCCAGGGGATCTCTGATTCTGGTCGTCACGTATCCAGACGTTCAGTATGCTGATTTCTGGGCCAGACGAGGTGGTTGGACAAGTGCTTTATGGCTCCACTTATCGCGACTACCGAATCAAGAGCGCAGAGAAAAGGTTTGCTGCTTGCATAAGCAACACGTCGATACTTCGATTTTCGTGGCTCTGCTCGTGTGAAGAAAATGAGCGCACGCTATAGTTTATGCTGTCCTGCGCACGTCTAAGTAATCATACGCTCGTCTTTGTGCAAGTGGATGCTGGTGATTATTCATTTATTTATATATATCGAAAGAATGAGAGAGAGAGAGAGAGAGAGAGAGAGAGAGAGAGAGAGAGAGAGAGAGAGACTGAAAACACGTTTGTCGATAAAAGAATGAGCTTTTTTATCATTTAAAGCGCACCCTTACAGTGTTTCTCTTTTATGTGAAGGACTGCTTTCATTCGAACTTTCCTTGCAGAGGGCGTGATGGTCCCACTCCAGTGCTCCATTAGTCTGTCTGTCCTTGGAGGCTTACTAGCTGTAGAATGGACATGGAAACAGCTGACAATTTAAATTAAAAAAACACAACTCTCGTATACTTTTATTCATGGTCAGTATAGCGCCTCTTACATGCAGTTCATCCAAATGTATACTCGTGGGTACCTTGCAATAGATACCAGGAAGCGATTCACTTTGGCATTTCCGGTGCTGACAACAGACCAGAATACATGACGCTGCTGTCCCATAAATATTCTGCCGGCGAGAAAAATACATTTAAATGCCATCAGACACACATCATATATATGAGATGGGTTTTTCCCTCAAGGAAAACTGAATCAACGCCTTGCAAATACATACAGCGCATACCCAGTCCTGCATTAAAAGAGTGTTATGGCTTCTGTCATCTGGAGAAGGAAGTTCTCGTGTTGCCCGGACCGTTTTCAGTTCAACAAACAAGCAAACAAACAAATTTTATTCATTGACTGACAACCCGTTTAATGCAACAATACACAATTCGAGGGTAATTTACCAACATAACATTATGCAAAACTTCGAAAACATAAGAAAAAAGCAACTATAACAGTCATATGATATGTATAATGTTTCTGTATGTTTGCAATTATTACATTTTTCTTCTGAGAAATTCTGAGTGAAGGACACGTGCATCAAAACCTCCCTCGTTGTAGGAGCATTAGTTCTAGGTCTACTCCAGTGGCACTGTGTATGGCCTCCCCAAGACCTGTCTGTGGCAGTTCCAGACAACATTGGAAACAACGTGTATTCTGTTACAATTACACTTGCAACCCACTTTATAATGCTTCTTTTCTTATCGTGGTCTAGAGTTTCAAACACAATTATGGACGCCAAGAAAGATCCAACCGCTGGTGAAGCTGGGGTCTTCTAAAAACCAGAACATCGTAGCTCAGAATGACGAGTGCGTTCTCTCTCACAAATACACTCACAACCCTCCTTAGAATAGTCCATCATCTCTCTTCCCGGTCTTTTGTTTGCAACAATACTATGAAGGATGGAAACAAAATCCAGCTACTGGAGGCATTGAATTTTCTATAAAATTAAGATTTCACAGCTCAGTATGACGATTGCATTCTCTCACAAAAACATTTCCAGCCCTATTTAGAACATATCTTCTCTTCTCCCAGTCTTGAATTTGAACCACCTTTATGAAGGATGAAAAAAGAAACCAATCCAACTAATTGAGCGCTTGGACTCTTCTTTTTTTTAAAGTAGGACGTCACAGCCTCGATATGAAGAACCTTCACTGAGGATAACATCAAAGCCAGCCATGCTTCATGGCCAAGCAAGCCCAGATAGCCATGAACCTTCAAGAATTTCTTGTCAGGGTTGGCGTCAGCAAGGGACAGACAGCACTTGAGGGCTTTCCTGATGAGAGGCCATTATGCAGTAAGGGAAAAGCCTGTCATCCCAGGACAACGGCCATGCCCAGAGGAGAAGAGGAGTTGGGTAGGGAGGGGGAGTGGGGAGAAGAAGAGTTGGGGAGAAGGGGTGTAAAGAGGGGGTAGGTGGGGAAGTTCGGGGAGAGGGAGAAGGGGGAAGAGGAAGATCTGACAGGATGGATCTGGACGAATGTCATCCAAGCTTGATCGATCAGAGCTGTGTTTTGTTTATCGCCTGTCAGGCCCAAATGAACCTGCCTGCTCTCCTCCCATCGCCCACCCTGTCCACATGGAAGGAAAAGAAGAGATAATGAGAGAGATGGGATAGGTTGGGGGTGGGAAGTGGGGTTGACTGAATAAAAGTGGGGTGGGAATGGGTTAACAAGGGGTGTAAAAAAGAGGCAGGAAAGAAGGGATGGGGACAGAAAGGATAGTAAAGGGAGATAGACAAAATGAGATACTGAGCCTTAGAATCAGGAAGAATAGAAAGGAATAGACATGTCTGTAGTTCGTTCTCTCTCTCTCTCTCTCTCTCTCTCTCTCTCTCTCTCTCTCTGTCTCTCTCTCTCTGTCTCTCTCTGTCTCTCTTTCTGTCTCTCTCTCTCATTCTCATTATGTCTCTCTATCTCTGTCTTTCTGTGTGTCTCTCTCCCTCTCTGTCTTTCTTTCTGTGTGTCTCTCTCCCTCTCTGTCTCACTCTCTTTGTCTCACTCTCTCTGTCTCTCTCTATCTCTCTGTCTTCTCTCTCTCTCTCTCTGCGTGTTTGGGTGCGCGCTTGTGTGCCTATATGCTGTGTGCAGGTGAATTTTTGTGAGCGAGTATACATGTATACACACACACACACACATGTGTAGACTGGTGTGAAGTTTGAACAGATACTCGCATTCTAAACCAAGTATGTGGAAAAGTTACGAGTGCAGTTTGGCTGACTAGACTCAACTCCAGCCAGACTGGGACTGACTAGAAGGAGACAAGCATAGAAAAAGAGGCGGGAAGGAACGTAGAGAGTGGAGGGTGGGGGGTGGGGGGTGGGGTGGCGTACAGGATGGGCAGAGGGTGAAGAGCTTGATTGTCAGACGTACGACTTATCGAGCCAATCTCACTCTCTGCTAGGAGAGCTGACTTGTCTGTCGCTCGCCGATTCCACCCAATCTTGGCGGCATTACTCAGCCCGAGCAAGGGCTTCCGGGAAGAAACGGGTCGATCGAGAGAGCAGTCTCAATGGTGCTTGCTGGAGACACTCCATCCCTCAAAGATGCAGGTCAGAAATGACCTTCTGTCGGTACTGTCGCGACAGTAATTGCAAAGCTCTCCGTAACAGCACGTCAGAAGACAAAATTGCATCCTAGTTTCAGCTTTGCCCCTGTATGGCTTAGATATCAGAGACAACAGTAGGAAGAGAGAAAAGAAGCAGTGCCAAGACCAGGAGCTTTGGAAGTGTCAAGGGCATACCATCATGGAGAAGAAGACATAGACACAGACCCAAGCCGCAACAACAGCAACAGCAGCAGCATCATCAGCAGCAGCAACAACAGCAGCAGCAGCAGCAGCAACAGCAGCAGAAGTAGTAGCAGCAGCAGCAGCAGCATCAACAGCACCATTAGCGCTAGTAAAACAGAAAGGAAGCAATGACAAAACTAAAAGCATTGATAGTATCAGTGGCATACCAGCATGGAGGAGGAGACATACAGGCAGACACAGGCAGCAGCTGCAACAGTAGCAGCAGCAGCAAATGTCGCAGCAGTTACAGCAGCAACAGCAGCAGCAGTAGTGGCAGCAGCAGCATAATAACAATGCACAAATTGCGAGAGAAGATTATAATCAAAACAGCAACAATATTACTGGTGTCTTGATATTGATAACAATGAACTTTCACATCACACCTACCAAA